>JAYMTP010000150.1:0-44110 GCA_036897365.1 Geranium brycei
GTCCGCGAGGGCGCGGCGGTTCTTGGCCCAGTTGGCGCTGGCGCTGCGGCGCCAGCAGGAGTCGATTTGGTTCATGATGGGTTTTTTGGGGTTTGGGTTTGGGGTGGGAGGGTAGTAGGAGGAGTAGGTTTGGGTTAGTGTGGAGGCGAGGAGGAGTGAGATGAGGAGGATGTGGGAGGCCATGGCTAGTCGTGTGATTGATATTGGTATGATACGAGCAAGAATATATATAGGTGTTTGACAGGTGGTGGGCACGATGTGGATGATGTAGGGAAGTGTTCAATGGAGCGTGGTGAATTGTTTTGTTGGTGACATTTGTGGGCTGCACATAACGTGCTTGCACGAGCTGTATATGTATTGTTTTTTTTGAGTTGAGTTGAGTTGACTTCGTACATTTTCTTTGTACGATAAGAGTCAATGGATTAAGAGCTAAAGAATGTTGTTCACTAAGTATTTTTAGTTTTTCTCTATCGGCAAATTGTATCAAGATTTTTGCTTGACTATGCTATCATGAAGCAAGACAACACCAAACTTGTAATTCTTAAGAGTCTTTAAGATTATTGTATCAATAACGGGCTCAAGACACACCCTTATGTAGAAGGGGACCCAATATTACCACTTGACTCCCACATGGAGAGACATGCCCAACAGAAGTTGGAAACAAAGGCGGGATACTGCAGCGTGACTTGAACCCAGGACTTTTGGCCCCAAGTTCAAATGCTTAACCAATTGTCAAGCAAGCGTTGGTAGGTATTTTTAATTAACTCTATCTAATTGAGAATCTTTCTTAAAAAGGAAAAAAAATTAATTGAGAATGTTCTTCATATTTATTACGCCAGGTCTCCATTACTTCACTCGCAATTGTCACTGACAAAGTTCTTTTGCGTCATAGGCAATTTTAGACGATGTGACACGATCCAGTTTCTCAACCTCTCGGCCCTTGGGAAGCTGAAGTTCACAAGAGCGCAGTTGCCATCTACACAGAATGTATGCAAGTGTATATGATTGAACTGATAATTTCAATTCATAAGCATCTTGAAAATATATTAAGAATATACTTTTGATATTCTTTAACATATTGTTAGCTGCTCTTTTCTAGTTATTAGATTAGATTGATCTTAATTTTTCATTTGAGGTGGCTACTAAATATAAGGTAGGACTGCTATAAAAAATCAGGAACCGAAAAACCGACTATAACTGGGAAGAATGAATTTTCGAGATGATACAAATAAGTTGCGTACTATTTTGTTCTGTAATTACATGATTCAACTATGTTGTGTTTGGTGGCGGAGGAAGCGCGAAGACAAGGGTGTGGTTTTATGATACAAGGGGGGAGCTCCGTAAAATTAAAACAACAGGAAGAATCGCTCAAATACCGGTGATTGAAATTTATTTGGGTCATGTTGTAAATGCCGGGGAATTTACTACATTCTTACTTAGGAAGATTTTCGATGGAGACTAAAGAAGCATTTCTATCCCGATATGTTAAGAACAACGTAAGGGTAAACTTTGTCGATTGACTCAGAAGGATTCCATACACAATGATCCGTAGGATCGTGCTGAATCCGAGCTAAGGATACGTCACAATGATCCGTACACCCTTCATTTGAATTTCTTCTTTATGCTTGCCACGATGATAAGCTAAAAATAAAAAAGAGATATTCAATTAGACAGTCTAAGAATTAAGTGCTAAACTAATTTTCCAATTTCAAACAATCGTCCCCTCTTTTATTTCATCCTTTCCGGAACAAATATTTATTTAAAGAAGTGAGTTACATAGTATTCTTTTGAGTTAATACAATGGAGTAAGTGGAATAATTCTGTTTCCATTGACCTAAATATAATATTTAAGGCCACAAGTCAGCTCACAAGAATATATAATGGTCAAAATGTATAGTTTGCATTAGTTGACTTCTGTTAATTAAGGGAGTGGCGCAGTTGACAATTAGTTTTGCATATAATATACTCATGGGAAAATTGGACAAAGGCACGATAAATTATATAGTTTTTGGAGACCCACGATAAACAATAAAATGTTAATAATCATCCCGGTTAATTATATATTTATTTTTGCATAGAACCACGGTAAAGAAATGTTAAAATATTCAACATGGTTAACTTTTAAACTTTTGCATTGTTAGTTGAAATAAGCAAAAAATAATAATTGTTTGGTACCACGCGAGTGACATGTAACTCTAATTTTTTTAATACTGTGTTTTTAGTCTTAATTTTAAAACAAAAGGTTAAAATTTAATGAGCTAACGTTATCTTCCTTACATAAATTTAAAATTTATCTCCAGCGAGACTAACTAGTGAAGCAGAGAATGAGCAACCCAATACTCGTCAGCGTTGGATCTTCTACACGTATATAGACAATCAAGAGTTGCTTCCAAATGAGGCAAAGAATGAGTTTTTGTTGGTAGCGGTAAGAGGGAGGTCGAGGTACTCGTCAGCGTGTTCGTCGACATGGTAAAAGAAGCAAATGAGCCAGGGGATAAAGTTCTCGAGGAAGGATAACATTATATGAAATGAGTCGTTATGGATGATTGTGGAGACACTCCTAGCGAGGTCGTTGCGCAAAAACAGAGGGCGAGTAATAAGAATTTCTCAGTGTCGTTGATGATGCAATGGATGAGCGATTGTAAAGCTGGGAGCTAGCCTTAGCGGCCTAATTGAGGAGGGTGACTGTTTCTTTATCTTGAATTTGATTTCAGTAGTGGATTCAGATTTGATCTAATTCGACGAAATAGAAAGAAGAGTGTCATCATGATAGGGTATTAACCCTTTATTTAAAAGTATGTTTTTTTTTTGGACAATAATTATTTTATGGGGTTAGTTTTGACTTCTAACCTTAAAGTTCACGAAATTATTAATATGTGCCACGAAAAATAAGTTAATTGCAGTGATCATTATCTCTTTATTGTTTATCGTGGTTTTATGCACAAAAAAAATATAGTTAATCATAGTGACTTGATATATTTTTTTTAGTCGTAATTATATGCAAAAATTATACAGTTGATCGTAATTTTATGCAATTTTGAGCAGGTACTCCATCTGTTTATTTCATTTCATATTTGCACTACTTGTACAGACTATAGAGTGTGGGGTCTCCGGTCTCTGAGGTGTGCTAGCTACAAACAAGGACCCGAAATGGGCCAGAGAAAAGCACCAAACCTACTCGAGCCCAACAATTAAAAATAGTAACTTGAGCCCAACAACCTGAGCCCATAAGTCAACAGAAACATATCAACTTGCTTCAACTTTTGTGAAAGAACTTGCCACTTGTGAAACACACTACGCTTATTAGCTTTATAAACCCACTTTTAGAGATTCATTTCTAGTGTAAACAACTAGCAAGGTCTATGCTTTCACGAGCACGCGTTCGCTTACACTCTGATGCTTAAACTACTTCCTCTTTCATTATATCTTGTGTGAGAAATTTAGCTAATCCGGTGATGCACGCAAGGTGTTCGATGTTATACCTCAAAGAAATGTAATTTCTTGGACATCGGTTATAGGGTGTTTACTGCTTGAGGGTGATGTGATCATCACTCTATATGTTTAATCAAATGGGATTGGGCCCAATTCAGCGACTCTGCTGGGCAGAGCTTACCCATATTCAATGTTTTCATGCTTGTGCCAGTAACTTCATGGTTTTCAGATTTATACGACATTGGTGTAGTTTTAGACAAGTACAATGTAGACCCAAGTGACCAAATCTGGTTTTTTATTAGCTGGATTCGTATTGGGTACACAAATTGAGACACCTGCTTTAGCTATGAATTTGAAATTTGGGAATGTCAATGCATTATGTGGTTTTCCAGTGAATTAAGAGAAGGGTCTCGTGTATTTAAGGACCCTTAAGAATCATAGGTTTGTGGCTCTCTTTCTTCGTCATAGCATAGTCGAGCCCAAATCTTGGTACACAACTTGTTGATAAAGAATATATGAATATGATGCCTCTACTTTTAGTCTTTAACCATAGCTAGTCTGATGTCAGCTTGAATACTATTGGGCTCCGTCAGTTTGGGATCATATCAGTTCATGTATGACTGGCTTGACGAGCAGGGTCTGGACATATTTTAGTGAAAAATCAGTGATATTGAACAAAAACTTGGGCATCTCATCTATGAAACTGGAGCAGTGGAAGTAGCATGTAGCTTTTATCACCTACTGGTCCGATTGGTCCCTTTGGCACATTCCTTGAGGTTGATGCTTGTCGAGCAAATGGTGATGTGGATGTGAATACTGGAATTTATGTGTACCTTGCATGCAACTACTCTTGGCTGTGGCTGAAGACATGGATCAAAATGATATCTCTTGGATTAAAAAACTCTGTGCTAGAGTTTTATGTAATTGCATGAAATTATTAGAACCATTTTTTATGTGAATCACAGTTCCTATCTCACGTCCGCAATTTGGAGAGCTAGTGTTGGTGTAATAAACTTTATTCTGGGAAATGACTTGTGCTTTGAGAGTAGAAGTTGTTTGTTACAAGGAACATCAGTTCCTGTTAATTGTAGCAAGTGGATATATGGTATTGTGAATGTCTTGAATATATATGCATTGCATTTTTACTTGGATTGACTCTGCTTTAGATTTTTACAGAAGCAGAAGCTTACAACAAACAGGTTCAAAATTGTGGATTCCTACTATGTATCCCGAACAATCAGCATTTCCAAGAAACTTTCCCGCAATATCTAGTTTTCGAATTGTAGATTGGATGCTGCAGGAATGAAATCATATGTTCTCTTTCTCCAGAAAACCTATCAGATATGTGTTATTGCATTGGCACATGTGTACTGCTCTTTGCTGTTGATAATATTCAAACTTAGGTATGGTATTTACAGATGGGGACAATTACACTTACATTACACCAAATTCATGATTAAGCATATAGTGCAGATATCACCTAAAGCATATGTTTAGATTAGATAACGCTGAAAGAAATCTGATGTTAGAGATATAAACTACAATGATATCTGAAATCTTTTCGAATCTGACTAGTAAATTTCAATTGTTACCACCTTCAAATTATATACATTTGAGTTATCAATTTGCTGTGAAGTTTATTAAAAGGTAGCTTCTCTTTTGATATATCAGCTAGTTTTTCAGATATTTAGAGTATGTTCTACTGTTTTTGATGAAGGATTGAACACAATGTGTAGTTCATTTATGATAATAAAAGATCATTGCTTGATACCAAAGATAGACGAATTGTCATAATTTCAGAGCACATACATCATTAATATGAAAGCCTATAGGCTACACAGCACAGTATTTAGGTAATCTTTTTTGAACATGGTCAGTACACCATTATAACTAAGACTTAGAAGGTTGTTGCTTTCTTGCATTCACTGCATATATTGTGTTGTCACTAATATGGCAATAATTTATACCCCACATGCTTATGAAAAATCGTTGCATTCCTTAAAAACTGGGTAGCAACAAACTGTATTAAGTTAGAGAAGAAGTGAGTAGATGGGGAATTTATTTATAAATTGACCATTCCTTTCAATTGGGACACCTCAGCACATATGCTGTCCCCTTAACCAAAATTAATTCATTCCATCTCCAGTTTATACTATGGATTTTACTCTGACATTCTTTTGAATTTCTACAAATTGGTTATAATCTTTGAGGCCATTATTATGGAAAATTGACTGCTACTTTCAGTATGCTAATCTAGAGGCAGTCATGATAGTTTAGACTATGTAATGATACTTATGACTCGGAGGATGTTGGATATGCCTGGAATTAAAATTAAGACTCGCTAATTAGTTAGTACGGTGTTCTCGTTGACCGGTTAGCGAGTCAGGGTCTAGGAGACCCCTATGGTCTGGAGGTCTGGAGGTCTGGGGGTGCGAAGTGGCCAAGACCCAACGTTGTGCTTTGCTTCTCGAATGACTCATCATAACAAACTATACGACAAAACCGGCGCATCAGGATGTTATGTTTATCAAAGGTCTTGTCACAACAAAGATAAAGGTTATGATCTTGGCTTAAACTTGAGTTTCCTGTAATAATTGGTTTCTTGTTTTTTTTTCTGATTAGAAAAGTGTATTATTATGAATACTACACTAATGTAACCTAACACAAATAACTTGGTGATTATTGTACAAGATTCTTCTCCCCAGCGGTTGGGCGTATTCGACACACTGTCGGTGAACTACGTAATTTTTTTGGTACTCTTGGTTATTTCTTTTGTTTGTTTCTGCACTCGACTGTTCTCCTTATAACAGAGGATACAATCCTATTGATCAACCCTATCAAATTAAGGAAATGATAATATTTCACTCCCCTTTTTTTCCAGCCACATCCAATCAGTTTTCTTGGGTATAGTTG
Organism: Geranium brycei; assembly: GCA_036897365.1. Lineage (NCBI taxonomy): Eukaryota > Viridiplantae > Streptophyta > Magnoliopsida > Geraniales > Geraniaceae > Geranium > Geranium brycei. The sequence goes on from JAYMTP010000150.1 coordinate 6,346, forward strand.
AACTAGGAAGGTGAGGGTTACATTGATCTTGCCTCTTGCAAGCATAAGTTAGTATTATGCATGTCTCAAGATAATACCAGTAGTTGGGCTCAAAGCCCAACTCAAGCAGTAATTGCTTTTACAGCTTGTCACGATCTGTTTTCACTTTTCAGGAACTATATGTCAACTTGGTTTGAACCCAACTTGTGATTCCCATCCCTGCAGCAACCATATAAATGTTGTTGTATATGATCATCTCTATATACAAAAAGAGAGAGAGAGAGCATGGGAAAGCTTGCTGTGTTTTCAATTGCAGTAACAATATTGTTGGTGGTTTCATTTGGAATAAATGAAGCTCAACTTTCTTATGACTACTACAAACTTTCATGCCCAAATGTGGAAGCAATTGTATGGAGAGAGTTGCTCGCCATTTTCTTGGCGGACATCACTTCATCAGCTGCTTTTCTCAGGCTCATGTTCCATGACTGCCAAGTTCAGGTAACTCCATGTTTTGATAATTAGGCCCATAATTTGTCATTTAGGTATTAGAACCTTAGATTTCTCATTACTTCACTTTTATTCTCCTCATTTTTAAACAACTCTGTTCCATTGCAAATTGGTGCCTAAGGGTTTTGTTTGTTGAACCAGCAAATGCCTACAAAAAGAACAACATTTGCCTGAAATGTCAAGATGATTGATAAGAAGATGCTATTTATTTAATTGAAACTAAAAAAGATAATGCTATTCCTACCACTTTCAAAATAGATTTGACATGCAAAGAGATGATATTATATTTTTTCAGTCATAGATGAATCAAATTCTTGATCAGCTCATCTTGAAGTCATTGCATTTACATGCTAATTCATTTTGATCCAACAGGGATGCGATGCATCGATCTTGCTGGACTCGAGCAGCGATTCGGAAATGAATTCTTTGAAGAACTACAGCATAAGGAAAAGGGAGGCGATCGACGGCATAAAATCTAGTCTCGAGGCAGAGTGCCCCGGGCAGGTTTCTTGTGCAGACATCATTGCCTTAGCTGCTAAAATATCGGTTGCTATCACTGGAGGACCCAATATTGACATTCCTCTGGGAAGAAGGGACTCCCTCACTTGTAGCTCCACACAGGCTGATGCTCATCTTCCTCCATCGACGATAACTGTCGACGGATTGCTCAGTACTTTCATGGTAAAAGGAATGGATCTTGAAGAATCCGTTGCCATTTTAGGTAATACATTTCCTCTTCTTTTTACCTATTTGACACTTTTGCAATGAGTCGTTGTGGACTACATTAATTTCATAAACGTAAAGTGAATTTACTGTTTTATTTTTACTTTTTTACAAAATGGGTATAATTTAAAAAACGACACTGCCCTTATATTAAAAAAAACAATACAAAATGAGTATCTTCTCCGGCGAGTCAACCGTTTGATTTCTACATCGAGGGACACCATTAGTGTGGACTCACTGGAGAAGAAAATACAACTCTCGTTTTATTTGTATTTTCAATTAGAAGTACAGTTTCGTCACTTTAAAAGAAATGTGCTCATTTTGCGAAAGAAGATAAGTTCACAACGCGCTTTTACAATTTGTTCAGTACCCGAATTTTATTGCAACAGTCTCCTAGTAAAGTACATGTTCTCGCAATTACCCCTTTAAAAAAATTTTTCCATTTCATAATACGCAGTTAACACAATAGTAAAGTTATTGTCTTAACAAAGGGATTTGAGTACATAATGACCTTTTAATTTTGTTTATATTTTGATTTGCAGGTTCACATACATTAGGAGTTGGGCACTGCAGGGACATAGTGAGCAGGTTGGTTAGGAGAGATCCAAGGGACATTATGGAGGAAGGGTTTGAAGCATACCTGAGGGCCAAATGTCGAATCGACATGAGAAACCTTACGTTTGTGTTCAACGACCTCACGCCTTTGACATTCGATAACCAGTATTTCATGGACATTCTGATAGGCAGGGGCTTGTTTGGGGTCGACGCCAGTATTGCTAGTGATTCAAGAACAGCAGGCATTGTTAGGCATTTTGCTTCTGATATGAGCTACTTCTTTCAGGTCTATTCCTCTGCCTTCCTCAAGCTTTCCTCCTACAACATTCTCCCCGATGGGAAGGGCGAGGTCAGACGAAAGTGCAGTCGAGTTAATAATTAGTATACAATATGATTTTGATTATTTGTGCATTACTTTTGTCTAATCATGTGTTACTTATCCAACTCTGTGTATTAGCATATACGTCATTTCCCCTGTCGTTCAAGGTGAATGATATCGTTATCATATTATTATTATGATCAATTTGAGATTTTTTTACTATCGGTTTGTCAAGTGAATCGATTCTTAACATGACAACAGACATTGGTCTATCATGTATTTTTAGGAGCTACCAGTGGCTTCACATGGAAAGTGTCAAGAGTTGTTTTAAGTATAGAATATCAATAGTTGCAAAAGTGTGTTTTGTATTATAGCACTTTTACAAGTTGTTGTTGTGATTTTTTTTTATAAAATGAATATTTATTTTTTCCTAAATGACGAAACTGCTATTTTAATTAAACAAATTTAAAACAAAACAAAATCCGCCTCTTCTTTTTCGATGAGTTGAACTCTAGGTTCTGGAGTAGATAAACGGTGCCCCTTATCAAATTATATTCACATTAGGTTAAGGCTAATTAGGGTTACCCATCTATATTAGGGTTTACTTTTCTCAGATGTATTAAAGTTTTTCTATATCCTCTATAAATAGAGATCTCTTGTACATCATAAAACAACAATATCAATAATTTCCTCCGCACATGTAGAGCATCAACAAAATCTGGACACCGCACGTGTAGAACATCAACGAAATTCAGCATCTGCCATTCATACATTAACCATCCACGCGTGAAATCATCTTGAAGACTACATCTCTCAAGAAGAGGAAGAAGACCGGAACACATATTATCTATATCTCATCTATATCATGTTTTCTTTTTCTCACATGTATTAGAGTTTCCCTTGTACATACATCATAAAACAACATCATAAATAATATATTCCCTCATTATTTTCATCAAAAGAGGCATCATAGCTGACGTGTGGAGGTCAGCTACAAAACAAAACCAAATTATGAAATTACGTCAGAAGTCCAATCCACCTAAAAGTTCAAACTTGATAGATGAAAACCTATATTGTTATTTAAGTTGATGAACAGATTCTCACCTTTCAGATATAGTACTCTAACAATTTTGTTTCACTTTTTTAATTAGAATGATAGTTTCATGAGTGAGAGAGTGACAGTGTCCCACATAAAAAAGAAGAGGTTTAAATGGAACTCCTCGTCCCGAGTAAAATGGGACCCGAAGTGGCACATCATCATGTTGCAGTAAAGATAAGTGTTGTGCAGATTGAGAAGTGGCAATGCAGAGGTTGGAGAATAGTGTGGGTGTTAAAATAGGATTGCGAAGATGTTGCATATTCTATGTTGGGAGGTTGTGGGAGCTTTTTATGAGCCCATGGTTTACTAAATAGAAAAAGAGAAAAGTTGGAGTGGAGTAGAGGTGGGTGTTAATGGGACTGGGGTGGATCAGAAATATATAAATCGAGAAAGATGTGCAGCACAGATATAGGTATAGCAGAGTTGGTTGAATGGTGGCAGATTAGTAATTAATTCAAGGAATGTGATTTTGCATGCTGTGTTCTGTGCTGTGCACATTCAACTGCTGCAACTAGTTGTCACTGTAAAAGAAACAAGAACAAAGTATGGCCATATATCTATCATCATCAGCACCACCCAAAATATACATGTAAAGCAGCTTTTCATTTATGAACTTTATAATCTCGTTCTCGTTCTCGTACAGTTATGTTATCATATTTCTCACTTAAATAAGTTTACTTTTAAAAAAAGTTAAAGATAATATCGTCATGATTTATTTTATCTCACTTTAAATAATAATATTATATCTGTGTTCATTTTATTTCTTTATAAATTAAGATATGACTAAAATGCTTCTCAGTTTTTTTTATTTTTTCAAATTATGTTTTTAGGGTTTTCTTCCACCAAGCTTTTCTCTCTAAGTACACATATTCTCAACATGTCCCCTTGTTTTATACATCTAACTATCTAAAAACGACACTTTCATATTCTAGTAATTTTTCTGAAACAACTCACCGCCTAAACAATCCTTGGTTTAAAAAATCAGAATTGAACCAATTCAATTTGATTGATCTCTGGTTTATTTGGTTTATTTTTATTATGTTATTACAATTATACCCAGTTATGTAACTAAGATTAGAGGGCAAAAATGTCTTTTTACAAACCAAATTGAATTGCTTCGACTTCCTCTTCATTAGCCAGCTCGCTGGAGAATTCAACCTCCCCGAGAAACGAATTAACCCAAACTCCATCTTCCGTCACACAGCTCTACATCTCCTCCGCCGCCACCTCTTCTTCCCCCATCCTCAGCGCCTCCTCACGCCCCTCCTCTGGCTGAAAACCATCTTGCTGTTGTGCACGAACACGATTCCGGCGGCATCAAGCGAGCTCTGTAGTTCGAAATACTGTGATTTAGGGATTTTATGTGTTAATTGAAAAGGCTGCTCCTCGTTTTGGGTTCGACGCCGGTAGAAGATGAAGGAGGTTTTGCGGGTCTCGAGTCGAATTTGGGCGTGCCTTTCTTCGATTCTGTAAAAAGAGACTTGGAGAAGATGACGAGAGTGACAGAGATAACGCTCGGAGGCTTGACGTCTGGGTTCACTGAAGTTGGAGAAGGCTCGGAGGTCTGGCGTTGAACAGGCTTGTAGATCTGGCATTAAACTCGCCGAAGTTGGAGAAGGCTTGGTTCGGTGCCGTTCAACTCATCGGAGCTCACCCTCGCAGCCGGAGTGAACCTATACCTCACCGGAACCTATTTGGCGTCTCTATGGGTTCGCCAGAAATCATGAATGTCGATTCTCACGCATCCTTTTTTTTCCTTTCATTTTTTAGTTTTTTAAACCAAATTGAACCGGTTTGATTCCGGTTTCTTAAGCCAGTGATATTTTAAATATTTTATGGTAGGTTGTCCCAAAAAATAGTTATAATATTAAAAAGAGACAAAATTAATTAGAATATAAAAATGTCATTTTCAAATAGTTAGGTATAGCAAACTCTCGTTATCTCCACCTGTCATCAAAATGCTAGTTGTATTTCCATTCAATTAGTGTTAATAAAAAACTAATATAACAAATTACGTACATGTTAGGCCATTGAAGAGCTGCTTTCAGCAATGAGAAACATCTTATTGTCTTGTGTGTAGAATAAGACCATACGATGAGCTACATAAATGTTCTATAATGCAGTTGTGAACATTCATGTGATCCTAATCAACTTCAATTGAATGGTTGAAAAGTTGTTTAGTTAGGAAGGAGACTTCACACGGCAGGCGCAGCTTTGCCTCCGTTCATGGGCCGGGCTTTCTTTGGGCCGCCTTCGGGTTGTATGGTCCAATAAGGTTTATTCCTTATCATATATTCAAACTCATATTTTTACTTGCTCGTTACATATTCTAACCCTAGTTAGGTTCATCGCCTCCAATCTCTCTAACTCTTCATGTTCTAGAATTAGGTTTCTATATAAACTAGAGGTTTGTACATGTCAACCAACTCTACTACTATATAAACAAATTTTTCTCTCTTCTAACCCTAGTCCTACCTCCTCTTCCACTCTCATAAGTTTCTTTCAATTCTAGACATCTTGTCTCTTTCACCACCCTAGCATCGGGTATTCGTTGAGTTTGAAGTATTTTGTCTCTCTATAAGTATGATCATTGACTTGTTTTGAAACAAATTTTGTGATCTTATCTCTTTTTGATCGAATTGAGATACTAGATTTATGTTGAATTCATAATATTTTGTCATCTCTATTAAGTTGCGTCAACAACTTCTAAACTCGACAGAGATATGGTATTCATGATCTAACAATGTAGGTTATCAATAAACTGTTCCCATCCAATATCTCGAATCCGACTGGAACCCAATGTCCTGACCTTGATGGGAACCTTATGTCAGGAATATTAAACCATATTCAACCACCTCCAAGCCAGTCGGGTATGGTCTGATATACTCGACTATGTCCATGTTAGTCGGGTATGATCTATTTCATGTTTTTATTTATGTTTAACTGACTTGAAGATATTGGATTTTTGTTGCGTTCAGAGTATTTTGTCTCTTTATTAATATAATTATTACCTTGTTTTGGAACAAGTTTTGTGATTTTATCTCTTCTTTATCCTTGATCTGATAGTGTATGTTATCAATAAATCTTCCCCATCTTCATCTGATGTCTCGAACTCGTCGGGAACCCAATGTTAGGTGTATTAGACGATACCCGACTAACTACAAGCTAGTCGGGTATATTCTAATATACTCGACTAACAGGGAGAGTGACACATTAGTCGAGTATATTAGATTTAGATCATAGATCATACCCGACTGGACATTGAGACCTCCCAAAATTACAAGTTCAATTGTATAGCCTTACACTTTTCTTTTTAGAATAAAGAAAACTTTAATTTATTTCTTTAAATGTTTATTTTGTGGTGATTCTCGTACTTGTATGTGTTTATTTGATTTTCAAATTTGTGTATGTTGATACTTTTGCTTGATTCACTAACCAACTCATTTATAAAACATTTTTTGACTCAGAAAATAAACTCGTCAAACTTTGAATCAAGTAATGAAAGAGGGAAGAGCGATCAGTAGAAAGAAAAAGGTACGTGATCTTGTTTTTAATCAATTGAGAGAAAGAGTAGCTTCATTTTTTTATGAATTTTTTTTACCATATCTCGTTCTTTTCATATGAGGTGTTTGGTACGTTTGTTTGCTAATGTAAAACTTAGTTATCGATTACCATAATTACATATTAGCTTGAGCGTGACTTAGTAGTCGGCATTACTCACCTGCTTCAGATCAGAATTCGAGGCTTAGCAAAAGTATTTGAGTGGGTGAGTTTATGGATAGATAAAAAAAGTGATGTAATATTAAAAAAAACTACCATAATTACATATTATTGATTTAATAACTACTATAATTACATATTATTGATTCAATAATTACCATAATTACATATCTAATAAATATTCATCAATAAGTTATATAACATAAAAATTACAGATGTTGGTCGCTCAACATCTGACGAGATTTGTTGTTTTCCCTCGTTGTGTGATTTAACCCAACGCGCGACACGTGGCAGCAAAGTTCTATCACAGACATTTTCGTGGTTCTATCGGGTCCATCTGTTTCTATCAGTTCACAATCACTTTCTGCTGGATTCATCTGCTGCTTCTACCAGTGCACACTCAAGTTTTGTCGGTTCGAACGGTTTGTATTTCTACCTCAGTTTGTATCTGATTTGTCTTCTATAAGGTTGTATCTGTTTAGAATTTGTTGTTTTCCCTCGTTGTGTGATGTTTCATTGTGTGATGTTTGGTATAAGTTCTTTCTCTGTCTAGTATGAGGTCTCATCTGGTTGGTGGTTGGTATAAGGTCTTGTATGTTTGGTAATAAAGTCTTGTTTACCTTATATAAGATATTGTATGTCTGATATAAGGTCTTCTAGATCTAGTATAAGTTAATTATAGGTCTGTTTGGTATAAAGTCTTCTTTGTCAATTATAAGGTCTCTTTTGTCTAGTATAAGATCTTCTCTTATGATAACCTGATTATAACATATTCTCTGTCTAATATTAGATCTCATATGTTTGGTATAAGCTCTTGTTTGTATTGTATAAGGTCTTTGTCTCTTTGATACATATTTATACGAATCATGGTAAAAAACTATAACTATATTTCAAAATCCAAATTGAATTATCATATAAGTGGTTACTGGGTTGATAAATTGAATTATTATAGTTATTTTGTTGATGTATTACTCGGAAAGAAATTGACAAAACTTATTTTGTATTAAATAAATATTAGAATACATATATTCAGATATAATTAGCATGTTTACGTAAATTACAATATTGTAGTAAAAATATTTTCAAACAACTTTATAAGTTAAAACGAAAGCACAAGTTATAGAACATTTTCAAAACATATGTATAATATAAAAATAAAATTTGATTACTTTTGATCGAGTAAGAACTCGGTAAAACTGAACTACTAAGAATGAGTTTTAAAACTCGCTTAACTCAATTTTACCGAGTTCTCTTAAGAACACGAGAGTTTCATTCCAATGTTCCATATAAAGACTAGTTAGGGTTACAAACAATGTTCTAAAACTTATTTGATAACTCTTGAGAACTTGGTAAAATTGAATCACTAAAAACAATAAGTCAAAATTTAGGCCGATACACGGTCAAACCTGTCAAAGTCAACCAACGTTTACTTTTATTTTTGGGATAATCGCACCTAGCTATAGTTAGTTTGACACGTTTCTCACATAACTACAACTAAAGTATTTTTTTCATTTATAAGGTGCGTTGAGTTTGGTTATTCTCACTTAGTTATAATATATTAACTTTTCAGTTAATTTTTAACGTGAAATGACTGAAATACCCTTGATAAACATTTTATTTTTAGACGGTGCCATTTGACCTTTTATCTCCTTTTTCCTCTCCCTCTCTCTCCTATCCTCCCCTCTTCAGCGTTGGTTAGGTGAGAGCCAACCAAGTCCCAACCTTCTCTCTCGTGAGTTGTGGCTATCTCTTTCTTCCTTATAACAATTCGTTGGAGGTTGGGTTTCGGATTTGCGAAGTTGAGTGAGTAGTTGGATTTCACATCCCGAAGAATTCGATTCATATCCAAAGAATTCAATTAATGCTATAAACATGTATCTTAAAGATAATTCTCTTCCATTTCAATTGACACTAGATTCCTTAAAAAATACAGGCTTTAATAAATTACTCTACAATTATCCATTACCAGACACTCCACTGGTAAACAACTTCTAATGGGTCTCAATATATATGTTTCACATGTGAGCTCTTTAATTTGTACATGAACATGTTAGCACAGGTGAAGAGGCATAATTAATTAGAAACAAAGGATTTCACTTTTCAAAGGACATCTAAAACTAGTATACTACACCAATTGTAATTTTCTATAATTGATAGATTCGCAAAGACACTTGCACAGTAGAATAGAAGGGGAGGGCTGAAAAATAGCTTAACATGCAAATAGAAAAAAAAAGTCTTTTGAGTCAAATGTAAGGATGGATAGTGCACAACGATCCTAGAGAATGTCATTTATTTAGACAATCCTTGCAATGAGATGTTAAGTGAGAAAAATAGCTTCAACGCTGAAGAGGAGAGGATAAGAGAGAGGGAAGGAGGAGAGAGAGAAGAGGAATAAAAGGTCAAACGACACCATTTGAAAACTTAAATGTTTATCGAGGGTATTTTAGTCATTTCACGTTAAAAATTAACTGAAAAGTTAACGGATTGTAATTGAGTGAGAATAACCAAACTCAACACACCTCACAGATGAAAAAATGCTCTAGCTGTAGTTATGTGAGAAACGTGTCAAACTAGTTGTAGCTATGTGAGATTATCCATTTATTTCTACATATATATATATACCTCAAAACTATTCTAATTATTGACAAGTAGTCATCATCTTCTATATGCGGAGTGGTCAAATGTGCACGTGTTTTTTAACTTGTTATTTGCATTCATCGTTCTTTGAACTTGTTTTTTTTTTGTTATTTTTGTTTTAAACATGATTGACGTTTTTGTTGTAACTTATTAGCTTCTTTGAATCTATTTTATTTTATTAGAATCTTGTCATGTTGTCATTAATATACGTATTATATTAATATAGGAGATTACTTAGGTGAAAATTAGGAACTTCCTCGGCCTTTAGATTGAAAAATAGAATCCTAATATTGAACTCCGAAACTTTTCGGCCTTTAGATTGAAAAAATAGTCTTAATATTAACTTCCTCAGGAACTTGTAGGCCTCTAGATTGAAAAAATAGAGTGTAGCATTAAACTCTCCATTTGAAATTATATGTGAAAATGAATTTAGTTAGATTTATTTATCAATAATGACGGGTTTTCAAATTAGGCCTTTATTTTATTATCCACTCAATTAATTAAAATAGTTTTTCATTTGCACTATACGAGGTGGTTTTCGCATGAATAATTCTTTTAATATATACTTTAATATTGCCCTTTTACATATTCTTATTTGCTGTTTCGTCGAGTTTTAGTCATCACGTGTTTTAGAAGTTTTAGAACTCTGGTTACAGTTAACTTATAAAAATTATATTTTAGCTAATGCCTGGTATATTAACCATAGCCTACGGTCAAGTTATAAAATTCATCAATCATGAAATATACATGTAGTATCCAAATTTGATATACCAACACTGTTTATATTATCACAGAATGTCAATGAGCAAAAAATTGACAAATTAATACATGTAATTAACTCAACTCTTCCAAAGTCCAAAGGTGTTGACAAGGAATATGCACTCTGCTTGGACTTGGAAGATAGCTACATTTTCACTGTGTATAAATCATGCTATGTAGATTTCCTCTCACACAATTAATCACCTCTTCTCCTATTGCAGGAACAACTAATAGTTAACATAATAGAACTAAGCAGTTCCATAGTTAGTGTGTCTTGTCTGAGCAGGGTCTCTCGAGGATAGCAAGTCTTCAATAGCTTGATCCATTGCATATAGTATCATTTTCTTTATCTGTTGCATGCAAAACATTGATTCAGTATATGGAACAAGAAGTTAAAAGACATGCATACATGTATTTTTGTTGTAGCTGCTATACCTCAAGCTTGTCTTCTCTAGCCTTGTGGTTCTTGGGAAGTTGACGGAACTCCTCTGTTAGTCGTAGGCACTCATTGATGTTTTCGGGAGAAACAAAATCCACAGCAACTTTAGTGCACGACTGTTAGTAGAATAAGACCCCATTAGATCGATAGACTACACCGATCAACGTTAAAATACATAGGAACGGGTAAGAGATCATTACCTTGAGATTCCTGACTTGATGAGGACATCCGGCCGGAATAAATACAGCTTCCCCTAGTTTTTGCTCAAATGTCCAAGGTTCAACTCCTAAAACACATCAAACAATATATAGCATATGTATAAATACTTTTTGAAGATCTATGAATATAACAGAATTTAAGGGCATGATGTACTAACCATATTCCTCCTTAAGTTTACTTTTATGTTCTGAAGTTAAATAGAAGGATTGGTCATGAATTGGATGGACAACCTGATAGTTAAACAAAGTGGATAGTCAGATTGATAGTCGCCAACAAGATGGCAAAAATGTCATAACTAATCATCAGTATTTACCTGCTTAACTGGGGAACAGTAAGTATGGCGAAATTCATGATGGTGCTTTATTAGATAGGCCTCTAACTTGGGAACATCCTCCCTCCGGAAAATGTCCCACAGAGCACCACCTGTTTCCTCTAATTGTTCTGTGGGGATACCTGGACGCTCAGTTCCTTCTAACCCATAATTAGAAATCTCAAATCTTTCACAAATATCTGATGGGTATGTGACTGATGCATCTCTAATATTGGTCAAGTTGCAGCTGCATTCACCGGGTTTTTTCATGGGATGATCATCGACCCTCTCCCTAATACCTTCTTTCTCATCCTGTGCTCGGTGTTTCCTTTTCAATCTTTCCACTTCAAAGCGCTGTTCTTCACTTGACTCTACCTCAGCAGTATGCGTCAACACATTCACCTACAGTTCATTTAATAATGTCAATGAGGCCTAGAACAATTAGTATCACCACAACCTACATGCTGTTTTGTCTCAACTAAGACTAGCAACAAGTCAATGCACATTACCAGATAAGAAAACATACCGCATCAGACATATCACAGTGGAGCTTAGTCACAGAATCTCCTCTTCCAAATTCTTCTGTCATCCCATAAGCAATGTATGTTTTTGGTCCCAGGTCTGGTTTCAGGACATAATCTGGCAACTTCACGGCAAGGTTGAGCAAACCAGATCTAGGATCTGTATATTCAAGAAATGGTAGTGCACTAATGAACTCGTCGCAGTGGCGTGGCAAGAGGTCCTCAAACTTATCAGATGGGGGCCAGTCCTTCAGTTTGAGCATCTCAGGCCAGAAATTAGTATATCTTCTCCCTTCTGTATATCCTTTGAAAAATTGGCGAGTATTAATCTCCACCTGCAATTTCAACAAATTAGTACAAGAATTACTGCAGTTCAGAAATAGAACCAATTTTGTGGAAATACACTAGTAACAATTAGAATTGAGAATAACCAGATTAGCGATATTAAGAATCAAGGCAAGCACATTATATAACCAACACTTATGCGACAAATGAATGCAATGCAAAATGAAATATTTAAATGCCACATGTGAATGTCAATCATAGAATAATATTTTAAGATATTCCAACCATATTCATAAGATCATATTGGGCTGAAAGAAAGCAAGAGATTAACATGTTTTGTAAGTGCAAGCCCAACAACAGTGTCCATCCCCTTCCTCTGACACGCTCATCTCATGAGCCTCCAACCTCTAGTTGTAATCAATCATTAAGAATTAATCAAGTTATTCAATGACAATTTCTCTCTGTTTTTAATATGATGTTAGATGAGAGCTTGGTCCTTGGTTAAGCTTATGATTTCAAGTTCTATCCACTCATCAACTTATGGTTATGATGAGTGAGTAGGACATTACTTTCTCTCTTTCACTGGTGATCCAGTTGTCAAGTTTCTGTTTGGTGATTTTTTCACTCTAAATCACTCAAATCTCAATCCACCTAGTTGTACGCTTGTGGTTAAAGGTTCAAGATTCAAGGTCAAAGTTCAAGATTCCAGGTGAAAGTTTATTATCCAAACTCAACTCAGTCTATTAACTGACTTGAATTCAAGGGGTGTTAAAATAAATAAGCATATATCCTATTTGTAGCATAGTTCTTATTATTTGTCTAGGCTTATTACCTCAGACATCCTAGTTAGTGCAAATGTTGAAATGCAGACCCTTGAAAACAGGGCGCTCTCGGTATCTTTCAGCAATGGAGCTATTCTCCTTGAGTTGAAATCAATGAGTGGAAGTAGCTTGGTTCATCAACATATCTGAAAATGTTTCTTGTCTCCAAAGGTGGCATCTTCAAGTGAACATCTAGTACTGGTATTCCATTGACCGGATGGACTCATTAAACGACCTTCAACATTGCCTACGTGTGAAGTCATCGTGGTCCACTCTCATCCGTCATGGGGCCTACATCTATACCAAACCCTAGTACTAAAACCCATTTCATCCTTCGAGCCTATTAATTCTTAAGTTGAAGTCAAGATTAATGAATCCCCGCTCAGGGTCCCGGTGAAGGTTTTTTCTTCATCATGGCTGCCTCCTCTTCTCCAGTATAGGGATGGCAAATAAATTATTGAACTTGGTGGTGGCCTATTATCTCTAATCCGATGAGGTAGGGGGCGAGGATCACTAAATATGCCTTCAACTTGCCTCATTGCCATCTATATTGAGGGGTGAAATACGCCAAACCCGATGGGAACTCGGTATCCCCATCTGACGGGGTAGAGAACGAGAGTCACTAAACCCACCCAAACTCACCTAATCGGCAACCCTACTTCGATCTTTTTCTAGCCTCGTCAGAGTCTGGCTAGTCTGATTCGCTGGAAGATGGATTGATATGATCTCTCATGATCTCATTATCCTGCCGTCAGTTTCTTTTGGTCAGGTCGTGCAGCACTAGCATGAAGCCGTGAACTACTAGCAAGCCTTTCAAGGGGAGTTCGAGTGGGTTTGGTGTTTTCAAGGAGGGGGTTCAAATATATTTGGGGGTTAAGGGCCAAAATATAGAGGGAGAGAGAGTGTGTGATTTTGGGAATCGCCACCGAAGTTGGAAACTTTATTTTATTGATGGTTTGTGCAAGAATGTCATCGACTATCAAACAAGAGAGAGACTCAAATATCTGATGAGTTGCAATGAGAACTCCTAGCCCTATTTATATGGATTCTAATACAAGTCTAGCAAAAGGAAAAAGAGAGTTACTAATACAACTCTAAGTGCAAAAAGGAAAGAAATAAGCCTCTATTACAATTCTAGAGCGAAAAGGAAAGAATCTTGGAGCTGCGTCAGGGTGGGGTGGCGCGCGCTAGGACTAAGGTGGCGAGACTTGGGCACCAAGGCTTCCAACCTTTCCTAATTCGATTAAGAAAGGGTCTTAAGTGAGTTGGTCACGTGGCTTGGACGGACCAGATGTGCTTTGACGGGCTGGCGTTGATAGGCCAGTGTTGGAGGGCCGTGGTTGAAGGGGGTCAGCGTTGATGGGCCGGCCAAACACGTTGGTCCCGCCCTAGGCGACTAGATTGGGCCGCACGCAGGCGTCACGCAAGGGACGTGTTGGCGCGCCCACGGGCCGATCGGTTGGTTGCTTCGTGCGGCAAGATCGCAACGTGCAGGCGAACAAAGGGCGAGACATGGTCGGGCCATTGGGTCGGCCGTGGAAGGCACACAGGTCGTTGGGCTGGCCGTGGAGCTCACACGGCCACGGGTACTGGTCGAGACTCAATAGGTTGCTCGAGTAGACCGTTAAGTCGTTGGACCGTTGAGTCGGCCGTGGAGCACACGCGAGTGCTGAGTGAGCCTTGCTGGGCTGGTCGAGTGGGACCGTTTGGACGTTGGGCCGTTTAGAGGCCGTTGGTAGTTGAGAGCTGCAACAAAGTAGTTGCAGCCTCAGGCGGAAGAGAGGAAAGTCCCAACGAACTTGGCCGAAAGTTCGTTAGTCGGTTCCTAACCGTTTTGAGAAGGAATTATGCGGGACGTGAAAACATACCTTTCGCTCCGTCTAATCAAGCAAAGCAGACAACTGTTCGTCAATCCATTAGCACCAATGCTTCATTCAGTTATGAAGCCAAGGATTCTTGGGATAAGCACAAGAGAGGCTGAGGAAACAATGGAAGTCTTGCAAGTCAAGGGGCATTTCCATGCATGGGAACGAAGCATAACTCATTCTTGAGCTCTATCGCATGAAGGAAGAACACATCTAGGACCAACTCCGTGTTTCCACGGGAAAATTTTCTCAACTCCGTGGTTTCTCTACACGGTTGTCATATTTAAACTCAGATCATTCCATGATGTGACTCCTCATTCGTGTTTCCTCGTGGGTCGTCATTATATTGCCTTTTTCTAGCCGAGAGTGTGTTGATCCCATTTCAGGATCACACTCTCTTTTAATTTATTGTTTGCTAATCAAAACAAATAGTGAGCATAAGTTATTCAAAAAAAATGTAAGAGTAGAAGAATATATGGCAAGAGGGATAACATAACAAACCTCACAACCAGCCAGAGAATCAATGGCCTTCACTTCTGACATCTTTGAGCTGAAACCTGAACCTGTATTCTCACATAAAGCGCGCCACATGACCATGGGCTCCCAACTCAAACCAGATGTCTGTTGAAGAACATTCTGAACTATGACCGGTTCACCATTAACCCAATGTTTCCGAAACTGGGACAAATCTCCATTCTGAAGGCACTCGGAAGTTGGATGGAACAGGTAGTTATCATCTGACCCTTCCCTTGAAGCTGCTCTTTGTAATAATATCTCAGAGCCTTCCTTAAAGCTCTTGCTCCTGAAAATATTATGTTGAGCGCTAGAATTTCTCAAAAGTTCTTCTGCTTGCACTTTCAAATTTGAAATCCACCTGTAAGGTTTGATACACCGGAGCTCCAAGAAACATAAATCACCACATCCACCATACTGGTTTGGAGGGCAAGGTATTCTACCATCCTCATAGGCATGCCAATCACTCAATGACTTTCTATAGTCCTGTGTGGTTTCCAAGAAACATGACTCCCCTATTGGATCTCCACCATGCATGTAGTTGTAGCCTCTATTCACATACTGAAATGCCACTTCACCGCGATTAAAAAGCTTCCCCTCACGAATTTCTTGGCAACACTTCAAACAGAGTTCATAAGAGCATTTGGGGCAGCTCCGATGAAGATCAACAATCGAAGTTGCACAGTGGTCGCTGTACATGGAAAGGAAAATTAGTGAAGTTTTTGCAGAATAAAATACCTGATTATGCAATTGCCACTCTATAATGGAGAAGCTGCATACCAATAGACACGCTCGTCGTTGCCACAAAGGGCCTCTGATATTTCTACTTTAGATGATGCTTTCCCTAGACATTCAATACAAACTTCTGTTAAAACATATTATATACTAGATAGAACTCATACACTTCATAAAAAATACATACCTTGAATATTAGCCTCAATTTCTGTCTCTTGACTTTGGTCTTCAAGAATCTGACTCACGTAGGGGAGCAATGATTCGATCATATAGTACGAATAACCAATCTTTTCACCATCAGTGATATCCCTCTTCGATAACTGGTGGTCAAAATGTATCATTTATTTATATCAGCGGATGAATTTTATTACCATGTGTTGATACGATGATAAAAAAACAAACCTCAATTCTCCCACTAGTATGCAAGCACATGTTGCAGTTGCAATTCCCTTGACAAACTGGGCATAATTTTGCAACATCTTCTTCTGCTATGTGAGGGTACCTGGATAGGGAAACAAAAAAAATATTATCAAAATTCACAAATCAATCAAGTAAAGATGTTGCAATAATGGATTGATTGAAGAAAGGAGAAAATTACCACTGCTTTATACAATGGATACAATAAACTGTCTGTCTACAACTGGTGCAAGGGACAATAATTCTTCTTTCACTTTTCATACATTGATGACACCTTAATCGTTTCAGGTCTTTAGCCTACAATATGAATGATTATAAGCAAACAAGTATTCTTCAACAGACTGGTAACAAAGAGATGCATCCCAATGAAAAAGTGAAACACATAAGAATGACAAAAGTACCTTCAAGTTTTCACTTTTACTTCTATTTTGAAAAGCTGAACTTGTTGAGCAAGAAGAAGAAGATGACGATGATGATGGAGAGGAAAATGAAACATTCTCTGATGCATACTTTACATCACTTTTAGAATTTCTACTTCTTCGTGCTTTGATCCTACTTAGAGCAACTGCCTCTTCATCTACCATCACATACTCATCTTCTAGACCTACATATCGGCATGCAGTTCGAAGCTTCTTTGGAATATTTGAACATTTTGTTCTTGGTGATGAATCTAAATTGTATTTTCTGTCCTTTTGGGCCATTTCTTTTTCAATTTCATGTTGTGAGATTCCTTGAACTCTTCTCTTTATTTTGTGACCAGAAATATTTGTGTGTTTTGTGATTCTTTTCATTTCACCTCCACTATAATGGTTGGACTGCTCTTGCTTTGCAATCAATACCTCCATTTTTACTGCAAGAAGATAATACAGATTCTCAGCCAAACCCAATTTACTGAATATTTCAAACTGGTTTGAAGACAAACAAGGTGCATTGTATCATGCAAGTTTTTTTGCATGGCCTCAATCAAATCCAACTCTAAAATCTTATTGTTTATTACAGACTCAATAAAAGTAATATACAAGAATTGTGTGCATGAAAGTGCAAATGTCTTGCTGTAGAATAGTTCCATAATCCATTGACTCCAGCAGTCGCTAATGCAAGAACATATAAAAACCCTAAAAACCTTTATATACCAATTGTTTATGTTTCAGTTTCAGAAAAGGTGGAGTTCACACAACAACCACTGTGCAAGAAATATGCAAGCAGGTATTTCTGGTTGATTAATGTGCACAAAACTAATTAGTCACAACATTTCTTTTGTTTGTTTAAGAATATGAAGAACATAAGACTCCAACTCCGTTTATTAAATAGCTATAACAAAATTAACGATTCACCACACAACCAACCCAAACAAGGTAAATTAACAGGGGATGGTGAGACACAGATGAATAGATTGTCCACTCTTATCAAACTAGAACAAGGCTATCTTCCATACACCTCTCAACAACAGCAACCGGTAGATCCGTGAATACACAAAGCCCTCTACTTTATTAGCTTTGAAACAGGAGAATCATACCAAAACCTCATCACCACAAAATTACACTACATTCACAAGAAACTGATAGTAAAAGAGAGAAATCACATTTCAACCTAATTCAGGCTTCTTAAGCAAGTGATTCTAAGACAAATTTTCTCCTCACAAACAATCAAACAAACAGGACACAATTGAAAGGAAAAAAAAAACCTGAGAATAAAGCAAGGCTACAATAAGACCCAAAACGCCATATGCAACAGAGCTGTACAAGAATTCCCAAACAGCTCAGAGCTCACTCTATCAAATTCCAATTCATCACAACATTCACAGCAACCAAAGCACAGAACAACAACAAATTCAGAGCTATTCCTTCAAAACCAAGCAACCTATGTCCTCAACAACCGAAATTCAACATCAAAATAATTACAAAAAACAAAATCAAAATCATAGGAGAACGAACCTGATCACTGAAACAAAAATTTCAAAACCTTAATCGAACGATCACCGCGTGAATTGAAAATTGAGAATCTCCGTTCATCTACAGAGCCCAAGGAACCGAATCGATCGGAACTGCGAAACGGAATGTGGATCACTCAGTCACAAACCAATCGGAAACACAGAAGCGATCGTCGCCGAGAGGCGGAGAAATATATATTAAACGCTTACACAGGTCATGAGAGAATTGGGAAAATCTTGCTGGGCTTTTGGTCCATCTGTTTCTTTATTTCCTATTCTTATTTACAAAATATGGTATTGCGAGCCAATTAAATAAAATATTTATTTCTATTTCCTAAAATAACTTCTCTTTTTAATGAATAAATTAAAAGATGTGTGTACATGAGTCATGATCACCATCGAAATCTTGAATTTATTAATATTTATCTGTAACGATTAATTAATTAATTAGTATTATTTGTTAACCCTAATAGAATAAAAAAAATCTAAACATTTAATTATTACCTAATTTTCTTGGAACTGACTTAAGACTAAATCTCCAACCAATCTCATGCATTCATTTTTCAGTAACCAAGGAGATGAGTTTATTTCACAACACAATATTTTAATAGACTAAAATGACCATCCTCCCTCTTTAATTAGATAGAAAAATTACCTTATTTGCATTTATTACCTAACAGCGAACAAACACATAAAGAAAGGGAAAAATAAAGTAAAAACTAGAAAACATAAAAAAAAGATACGGAAAATTCTGAAATGATACCATATTATTTGCCATTTTTTTTTAAAATGTGACATGTTATTTATTAATTGCAAAAGGTGTCATGTTATTTACATATACAAAATGTGTGTGTATATATTTATAAAAATGATAAAATTATTCCTGAAATTAAGATTTAATTTTTATACTATAACTAAAATTTATATAATCACATTTTGTAATTTAATTTTTGTAGTTAAATTATTTTAAATTAATTTTAAAAAAATATAGAGGCAATTTCGTTATTTTATAAAAATATACACATTCTGCAAAATAATTATAAATAATAGGGCTCCTTTTTGCACTTAAAGGACGACATGGTACTTTTTTTGTAATTTTCTCAAAAATTTACGGATAAAATGGTACAAAATCTGGCTGCTTTTAGTGAAATTCCGATGCCGTAAATTTAGGAAAATAAATATATGGAAGCAAAATATATATATATATATATATATATATATAACGATGGGCGTTTATGACGCCCCTGATTTCCACCCTACAGAATCAAACCCTCGTGCTCTGTTTTCAATTTAATATATATATTTTTAAATATTTCGCTTAACTTGGAGCCCAAGATTTTAATATTCACACGAATTTATAAATAAAAAAAAGACGAGTTTAAAGTGTACGATATCGTATAGTTACACCAACAGAACATTACGAAACATGTATTTGGTTGAAGCAGTAGACACTTGGCAGTAACAGAATCAACTGCCAAGTTTGATACATTCCAGGAGGCAAGCAAAAGCTAAATCTTAACTCCACTACCAATGATATTTAATGTACATCAAACTTTTATCGTGTAATAAAATTTTGCAAAACTGGTTGATGTACAGTGTGATGTGCTGGTCTTGTGCATGCAATATTCAAGGCGCTCCATGTTGCTGAAGCTGAACATAATCAGGTAGAGATGGCGGCGAGGATGCACCGCTAATCCTGCTGGGCAAGGGCGTGTTTCTTCGTGATTGGCGTTTGGTCGGGACCAGCACGCTCTCGTTCTCCCATTTTTCATTGATTTCCTCGTCTTCATCATCTTCCGCACTCTTGAAAACTGGGTGCACGTATGCTTCTTGAAGATAGCCTTTCAGGTTTAGGTTTGGCTCCCGTGCGCGTTCCAGTGTATCTTTCATCATTGCTTCCTGAAATCCACAACATATGATATGATTCTAGATCATAAAACTCTAGTGCTAAAACGAGCAATTTTTACACAAATCTGGACAACATATTATTTTTTTTGGAATTGCATACAAAACCATCTCGCTTACACCATTAAGTGATGTTCATATAATAATAGCAGCATGATAACCAACCAAAAATTCAGGACTGCATGCAGAAAATAATTTAGGAAAGAGTGAACTTTGAATTGTGAACTCTGTCGTACCTGTAACGGGTTTCTAATAAATGCTGGTTCATAGCGGCCTTTGCAGAACCTATGGAACCAAATAGTGAGCACTGGAAGTGCAATGAGAAAGGGTGTTGACTGAGCAGCTTCCTTTGTACTCAACAATCCCATCAGAAGCAACTGTGAGATTACTAATGCAGTAATGATGCGTCCATGGACATCGGGCCAGAATGCTGCTGCACTCTCATACTCTTGGTTGTAAACATTAATTATCTGTATAATAAGTGATTAAATATTAGGTTCCACACGTAAACCCCCAGAATAAACTGTTAACAAGTGATTAAATATTAGGCTCCACACGTATGAGTGGTTATATAAGAGAAATTATCAGTAACTGTACATGGATGTTTGTGCTCTAAATATCATATATAAAGTGAGCCAAACTCGTTACCTGATGACGGAATACCATGTATGCCAGGCCAAAGAAAACTATTATGAACGGAAGTAGAATAGGTGTCACCGAAGCATAAACAAGGCCTAGCAAAAAATACAGCTGAATCCGAGGTTCACCAGTGTTAAAACCAAGACTTCCAGGATTCATTGCCTCCTCTCTGTCCTTCTCAGTCTTCACCAACAAAAAATTCTTAAGGTGATACACTATAAGTGGTTTCAGCATCAAAATTTCACCAGCGATCCCAGCCCAGCCATCGACCATTATGTAAGTTATGAAGAAAGTTGCTTTCATGGGGATTGCTACACCGATTGTTCTTGGAATCCTGTGAAATAAAAGTTAGTTGCATGAAACCTGAGCTGAAATGTAATCCTGCTGTCACATTAAACTTTTACCAACACATGAAACTATTATTAACATCATAGAAAATATAGAGCTAAATGTTGAAGAAAAACAAAATTTAGATATACACCCTAGGTTACAAATGAGTGTCATGTTTGACTACAAAAATTAAGGATTAGTGAAGTTTTCACTTGATTTATCCCATAGACCCTTCATATCCTCCCACCATGCTGCATGACCCACTAAGTGTTAACTAACTACTATTATGAAGGGCACCATTGATATTTCATGATGATTAGCTCCCTAAGGACAGTGGAGACTCAATTTGGGGCATTAAAATTGAGAGAGTAGGACAACCCATTTTGGGACGGAGGGAGTATATGGTTATGCTTACGCAGACCAAATATCATTGTATAACACAAAAAACTATTTCTTGTTGCACTATATAAATGTTCAAGACATGCATCATGCAAAGATGAGTTGATGCAAGGATGACATACTCGTTTGCTGACTGTTTAATAAAGGAATTCAGTTGCTCAAATGCTGTTCCGGTGATGATGCTCCCAAGGAATACATTCACCAAAAGGAAAATATAATATCTAGATGCAGATCTTCTCTCCAGAGATGATATAGATGTGAAGCCTTCAAATTTGGACATGATCATCAAGATTGTTGGCAGAAAGATGAGGAAAAGCTTCAAAGCTATCCCAGGCAAAAATCCTTGTACAACTGATTTGATCAATTTGCTGCATAACAAACAAGGCAAATGTAAATAAAGTTCTAGTGGAAAAGAAGGCCAAACAACTGGAAGTCTATAGATCAATTTGTAATAAAATTGTCACTTCAAAATAAATCCTTATAGTTATGGACATTTCTTTACCAGCACAATGAGTGCTACAAAGCAACATCTTGCATAAATGGCTGCCCCCACTTCAAGAGACTTAAATTCATGTGTATTCAGAATCTTGTACATAAACAAATGATAACTAAATGCAATTGAAAAGCATAGTGTGCTGCCCCAAACTCACTGTCAATAAGGGTTACTAAGGTTTCCTATTTAGGGTTTCCTGATTTGGATTAGTAGATACTTTCCTATTTGTAATGTGCATTCCCTATATAAGGGAATGCCCTCATTGTATTATGAACAACAATCATCAATACAGCTGGAGATTGACACTCACGTTTCAATAATAGTCTTCAGAAAAGGAGCTGCTTTCTCAATTCCCTCAATGCTTGCAAGTGATTGAACAAATGCAATTGGAATCATGAAAAAGAAGGTGAGGAAAAAGAATGCAACAGCCATAATCAGTCTCTTAACAGTGAGCTTAACATATGGAACAGCCAGGTTGTCCCAGTATATGTCACGTGGCTCCGGAGCCCACTCTGTTAGCCACAATGTAGGATTTTTAGATTGTTGAGTTTGTGCACAAACTGCAGCACCCCATCTAGTTTTAAAGGAAACAAATGCTGCAGGCATTATAGCTGCTGGATCTTTTTGAATTCTTTTTCTTTCATTAGCTATCTGCACAGGAATAACCAAGTAGAAGAGAAAAGAAGGGTGAGTATTCCATATCACTCAACATTTATTAGCTTTCCATTTTGTTTCACTCCAAAATGTCGAATATGTTGTTTAGTGGAGATTTTAATCTCAGGAGAAATATAAGATTATTACTAATAGCATTGAAAACATTCAAAGCAGTGTCAAATTCTATAGAACATCATACTTAGAGGCAGGTATCATCATGTTTTCTTTGACCATTACCAGATATGATATGAGCTATTATTACAAGAAAGTGAGAATTATTGCTAAACAAGAATCTCCAGAAATAGGTGACTCACCTCTTCGGACAGTTTCTCTAATTCGGATATGTGGTGATCAATTGCATCCACCCTCTTTCCCCACAGTCCTAGAAAACCTGTCTGAAAGCATAAAGAAGTACAAAATGTCAGAACAGAAGATAAGCTTTAAGAAAATAAATAAAACATATTTCAAGACAAGGAAGATGCATCTGGAGAGAGATGTTTTACCTTTATCATGGGCCTCTTGGTTTGGTTCCTGGCAAATTTAAGTTGGTAGTAATCTAGCCAATTTCGCAAACTTTTCTTCTTGTTGACCAATTTAGAAAGTGTATTTGCATTATATACAACCTGTACAAATGATTCTATATCAGGAACGTGAAAATGAAATGAAACATTGACAAGGCATGTACACATATCTGAACATTTTCTAAAATCTAAAGGAGCTATCTTTTAAAAATAACAATATTTCTACAAACAAGATAACTGAGATGGACGGTGTTACAAAACTTCATATTTTGCTCATTGATCCTCAATAATATGGATGGTTAAAAGGTGAAGTGCCAATTTCAGAAAAGGCATGATATGTGAAGGAAACAGAGAATGAGCTCTCAACATCAACATTTATTTCTCATGATCTCTTAAATAAATAAGATTCCATAGTCATATCAGAAAATTCATGTCTTCAATTTATATCAACTTGTAAAAGGAACCAACCTGATGAGTAAGATAATGATCTGGATGATTGACAAGAAAAAAGTGCTCTACAAGCTCACTGACAGATTCATCTGGGTCTGGTGGAACATTTCTAACAAGGACCTGTTAACAATAAGAATCCACTAAAATACATATATCGTAAGCAGAAGCTGATAGGTTACCACTTCCTATACATGTCAAATTTATGAAATCTTCATAAAGATAAAAGGCAAGCCATATTAATTATAAAAAATGCAACAATTGTTTTTTAATGAAATACAGCTTCAAACAACTCAGATTGCACAGGTGTGATTGGATGATAAGTTGATAAGATAGATTTGACCATACTGTAAATTGGTCTGGACGACGTCTTTCCGATGCTAGAAATTGCAACCGCATCAAGCTAACCATCTCATACTCTTTCATCAAGACAAAACATGTCCAAAAGGTAAAGGCATAAGCCATCACTATATGAGTCCACAACCTGCAATACAGAACTAAGCAAGATTATTATTTTTATTTTTTTATCAGCATGGTTATTGCACCAAGTAATTGTATTAACACCAAAGTACAAGGATGTTAAAAACCAATGTACATTGGAAAAAGAAGTACTACCAAGCTAACCATCTCATATTCTCAGAAAATTAATCCAAAGACAAACAACCATCCACATAATGACTGTCTAGTAGATTGGAGGATCCAAAACCAATGTACAAGGATGTTAAAAAAGCAGCAATAGGTAGTAGTTTCTAACCTTTGTGATCCAGATTCAATATTTGAAATAGAGAGCTTATCAATGTCACTGTAAGTTACATTGGACAAAGAAGGCTTTGATAAAGTGTTATTTGTCCAATTAACCGGCACCATGATGGCCCAAGCAAGGAATGCTATAGGAACAAAGATCTTAAGTCTGCATAAAGAATAATAACAATTAAAAGAAATTAGAACAGGATGATTTATCACGTAGAATGGTGTTGAATAACATTCAGAAGAGAGATATCTAAGCAGCTTCATCTCACTAAAAATTCCGCAAAGAACAAATTTGTCAGCAAAATGTATTCCATTAAGATGATGATTTTAAAATTTTAAGTGATATCCTTTATAGGATGGCAAAAGAATATTTATGCAAGTGCAAAATATCAAACTCCTGTCATCTAAAATGATAAATTCTCATAACATAAAGCAACCAATTCAGAACTAAGATTTGTTGGTAAAAAATTATTAGCCTTTTTTTACTTCAGAGTTCAGATCATAGTTATTTAACCCTCAATTCCAAATGTTAGATATAAACATATTCTCTAACTTTCCTTTTCACAGCAAAAGAAAATAATTCAACTAGTGCCTAAGCATTTATATAACCAGGCGATTTCACATTAAATGCAAACCTTCCTACCATGCTTGCTCAGGAAAGTCGACATTTTTCCGCTAGAAACCATTCAATTTGGTTAGACACTCCATTTTGGGTAGCTCATTGTCTTGATTGTTTGGCTATTACAAGCATAACAATGTTATCTACCAAAAAACTATTGCAACCAAAATTGAAATCAAGATCAATGGTTGAAAATTCTCTAAGCAAGCAACATATTGTTTGGCTATTACGAGCATAACAATGTTATCTACCAAAAAACTATTGTAACCAAAATTGAAATCAAGATCAATGGTTGAAAATTCTCCAAGCAAGCAACATATGCAAAACAGACAAACATCGACAAACTTGCTCACCCTATCAAGTAAATCCGCAAGTAAACAACAGAATCCAGCCCGGCATGATCAATAAGCTCAAGTTCCGGCATTCTGAGCGCATCCGGCATCCAATTCAGGAACCTGATGTACGACCTGAAGTCCAAATTAACAAACTTGCTCACAAACGCTCCTCCATGCGTTGGGCTGGTTCGTAAACCCTTGAGATACCACTTCGAGAAGTACACCCTATCGTTGAAAGGTTGGAGCCTCAAAATCGCAAACGCTAAAAGAAAAATGAAAGCGCTGAGTATATTCAGAGCTGCTGAAACCCCTATATCCCCTAGAGTCGCCATCTATATCCTCCCCCACAAAATTCAGATTCCCTGCAAAAGTTAAATCAAAATAATTAACACAGAAGCAAACTAACATCATTATGGTAGACATCAAAATCCCATTAACCCCTAACTTTCAGTTTCATTTCCTTATCTCAGTACCTAAGTTTGTTCTCAAACAGTCTAAAACAATAAATAAACCATAAAGAAACAATTATTTCCCAAATCCCTGAAATCTGAACTAAACACGGAACCAAACGCACTAAACAACAACTAATCATATCAAAATCAAACGCGAGTTCAAAAATAGTAGTATAAAATAGAGAATATACAGTACTTTTTATGTGATTTTCCACTGAACTACTCGAGAACCCCAAAACTCGGAGGAAGAAGCTGAGGCGATGCAAATCTGGAGAAGAAAGCGAGAGCAACCACTAATTTCCCAGGAAGAGTAACAAGGAAGCTGCTATTGCGCCTTTTAGTAAATCAGACGAGAGAGAGCGAGTGAGCAAGCTGTAGCTTAAAGCAGAAGCACAGAGCACTGTTCGCAGAACCAGAATCGTCGGCTAACTAATCAAACGCAGGATTTGGTATTCCTCAGTTGCGAGAAAGTGAAGGAAAGTGAAGGAAAAGGAAAGAAAATTCCAAATCCCACAACACGCAGTGCCTTTATTTTGTGCTGTTTGGTGGGTGTTGAAAGCGAAACGATTTCTGTTTTCTAATTGTTGTGAGAGTGGACAGAGGAGGTTACGTTTTATAAAAGTGATGGCTTGATGAAGTTGAATTTAAGACTTAATTAAAAAAATAAGATTGTGATTATTATATTTTACTAGGGTTAACATACACGTGCCAGCTGAGAGTTCCAACGGCTACTTTGGTGGGTTCCGTAATCGCGTGCCGAGCGCGTGGGTGTGATAGTGTGGGGTCTGGTCGGTGTTAGGAAATGAAGGTTGGGTTGGGTCCCATTCCCATACATGAAAAGTGAGGAACAGATCAGGTGCACTTAAACTTTGGGACTAGAGAGCTATATATTATTAATATGTTATGGACTGCTGTAATAGAAACTTCCATACATATTTTAAAAGATATATTTTATTCAAATTCGTCTTATTATAACAGAAATTAGTTCTTACATCTTGAAAGATTTTAACATTACAACTGTTTTGTTGACCAACCTAAATTAGCTCAATGGTATTTTTTTAAAACAATTCGCTCTCTAATTTCAGGACCAGAGTTCCAATTTCAGCGAGGTATTTAGAGTAACAGAATTAGTGATGTTAGTTATAAGGTTTATCTATTGTGTGTATCTATCATGTTCGCATCTTACAAACATTATAATATGGCTTAGAGTATCATGTTTCGGATATTTTTTTTTTTGCCTACAAACGGCCCTAGACATGGCCAACGAATTCTCGCCTGAGTTTGTTGAGGGCTTCCTTCTCCTACGTCTCGTTATGTGACCTTGCATCCAACTGACACAACAGCTCCCTGCGGTTAACAACTAAAACCCTCTCCAACGGTTAACAACTAAATGTCGTCACAGTCGACCCTAAAGGTTTCGGCTGCCTCAGATGATTCGAAGGGCGGGCCGGTCGAGGTTCCTTCAGATTTCGAGATTGTGGGTGTCGTGTCGACTGCAATTATTCTTGATGCTTCACGTCCAACGATGGCTTTGGGAACAGATGATTGCTTCTCTCTTTGGGAATTGCTGAGTTTGGCTCAATCTTCACTACTTATGTCCTCTCTCGGTCCCCTAATTGGATTTGGGCTCCCATTGTGGACTTAATTACGATGGTATGGATTTGAGCTCTCCTCTTATATAGTCTGAGCATGTTGTTTGGGGCTCTCTAGATTTGGGGCTTTCAGTGGGCTTCCCTCTAGCTGATGGACTGTGATAAGATGACCTCAATTCACCCCTTTGAAATTATTTAGCATGCCCAAAGTTCAATTCAAAATGCTCAGGCGATGAAAGGGTCCCTTGGCTCCTTTGGTTTATCGTCACTGTCTCTCTTCCCGCTCATTGTATCGAAATAAGCGCTTAAAGGTTGCTCTTCTTTCAGTATCCCCCTTTGCGGACTCTCGGGTGCTTCTCCTATCATAGAGGTTCTAGCAACCTCCCACCTTTCTCAAATTCTCGTGTCAAATGCAAGAAAGAACTTGGGGTTCATACAAGTCCATGGGTTTCATATCTAATGGCAGTAACAAAGATATGATTAAATCAATCCAGCAGACTCAGTCGAATAATGCAATTGCTCTCCAAGCCGTCGCTTTATTTTATCTTCCTTGTATTGTTCTTAGAGTTGTATTTCTCAGTTTGAGAATCGTCTCCCTTTTTTCTATTATAATCGTTTTAATCAGTGATAAAAGAAAATCTCATTTCCCTTTTTTATCATTGTAATGTTCATTGCCGCTAAATCGTTTGTACTTCCTTTAAACTTTCTCCTTCCCAACTTGAAAATTTGATGTTATTTAATATATTTGTTTATGCTAATAAAAAATTGTACTTCGTTGATTTCTTTTACTCCAGTTAATTGAGGTTAAAAAAGGATGAACTTAACCATTGTAAATGTAATAAGTTAAAAGTTGATGTCGCAAACTGTGGCCTGTAATTAGTAATTCCCAAATATAAATAGGGGACCTCCCATAAGGTGATTTACACTTAGTCGTGTCAGATACATCCCCAAATTACAACCCAAGTTACAAAAAGTATCAGTTTCTGTTAATTTTCTTGAAAATTTTGTTTTTTTAAATGACAGAAATACTCTTGTGTTTTAAAAGTTAAAATATTTTTTTCAAATATAAGCATAATTATGACCCTAATCAGTAGTTACGCTGGAGAGAGTATTTTGTTACAATTTGTTGTAAAATGGCGTGCGTTGTCGCATTTTACTACTAACCGATACTTATTGCAGTGCCGGCTAAGACGCCATTCAGGGCATGTAACCCCCATACTGGACCATCATTCGCATTCACTGCTGCTGCCGATTAGATATAATACAATAGATTCGACTTTACAGATACAATAATTTAAAATTTAAGAGCATTGAATATACAACATTAGTCAGTCAACCATCATACAAGATATAGATATTACACCACTATGTATGAAACCACAGCCTACCCTGTTCCAGAAACCACTGTGAGACCACTCATCTACAGAATCTCCTGGGTAACTAGGTTAGTCAAACGTTGCTGCCAAAGCACGATGGACCCAGATGCTACCGACCAGACATTAGATTTACCAGAGCTTGATTCTCATAAAAAGATCCAACATCCCAATCCTCAGTTGAAGATGATAGTGTCATCAGTGCCACCACTATCGACCTCATGCTCGGTCTCAGTAACGGATTTTCTTGTGTGCATGCTTTGGCAAGAAATGCCATCTGTATAAAAATAGACATCAACCTAGTCTATTACCAAACATTGAGATTAACCCTGCACCTCAAAAATTCGGGGTTGAGATGTTACCTTGTAGAGTGAATCGAACGAGTAGTCATCTCCAAGCCTTGGGTCAACAAGTTTACAGAGATCTTCTTTGGGATCGGGCTGTTTAAGAACATCCTCAAACTGCATGGCATTGAGTTATAAGTTTAGTTTCGGAAATAATGGAGGCTGATGATTTGATTTACCAATGAATGAAAGGGTGAAAATATATGACCAGGGCAACAAGTCCTCTGGACTCTGTAACGAATTCATTTGTCTTGAGGATAGCTTCGTGGGCAGATATAAGTTCATAGAGGACAACTCCAAAAGCATATACATCAATCTTGGGGGAAATATCACCATATTGTGCATACCTGCAAAAGCAGAACCGTGCCACACAAGTCAGGTGTTGGAATTTTGAAATTGTACAGGTCTTGTGAGAAAACTAGGAAATTAAGATCACAATGCCAATTACTGAATCTATAAGCAACCTCCCAACATGGCTTTCATCACCAAACACTTTCTTCAATGTGTTCTGATTTCTTTTGCTTTCGTTTAGTTTCTGATGTGAATGCAATTATGCAAGACATCATAAAGTGACCCAATATTTTGTTTTACCAGAAACAACAGCATGTGTGAGAATTGGAACCAAAGACCTACAACCCTTGGTTATATAGGAATCGGTATAGTTCACCCTTTTAGATTCAAACAGTTCAAGCTAGGAATTGTGAACAGCCTATCATTTAGATTGGATTCTTAGTGCATGTACGGCTATAGAAATGTGAAAGTGGCTCAACAAAATACTACTTTTGTTTCTTGTTCATACGTAAGTTTAAAAAGATACATGAATGTATAGAACATGCTCCACTAAGAAAGAAAGATCAGTGGACAACACGAGGGAATTCTTACTCAGGAGGCATGTAGCCAAATGTGCCCACAAGACGTGTATGCAAAGAAGCACCTCCAAATTCAGTTAGCTTAGTTAATCCGAAATCTGCAACCTGTGCAAAAACCAAGGTTAGACAAATATCATAAATAAAGTTTCGGGGTTAACGGTTTAGGCACTTCTAACAACCTTCCCACGAAAGTTCTTATCAATTAGAATGTTTGCTGATTTGATATCACGGTGGATGTAGACGGGAACAGTATGCTCATGAATATATTCGAGTCCTCTTGCCGAATCCAAGGCAATTTGCACCCTGGTTGGCCATGACAATGGCTCCTTCCCTGAAAGCAAATGAGCAACCATTAGGCTAACTCTAACAACTGACATATATAAGATGTTTACAGTGAGATGCATTGTCTTTCTTACTTGGCTGGCGCAAATGTTCACTCAAATTGCCATTCGCAATGAACTCATAGACCAAAAACAGAGCGCCCTCAACACAGTATCCTATCAAACGTACCTGCACGTAATTTTAATGTACTGAATTACATACAATTATTATAAGTTCTCATCTGCTAAATAGTATTAACTTCCTCCAAAAATAAGTCCCATTCGACTTTTTTAGTGTTTGACTTTCGACTCTGCTCACAATCTCTCCTCTGTCCACTGCTCAGGCTGTACATCTAAATTGCTTACAGGGATTGATAACTTAAAGCTTAATTAGCCAATCCAAATTGAAAATGGATTTTGGGACGTAACTAGTGTTTAACACATGGTGTCCGCTCCTGACTGACTATCCTGTCACCTGATGCTCAATACAAATACCAACAACTCCTAATCATCAAACCATTTTGCAATAAATTATCAATCAAAAATAGAACATGGAGGTGAAAAATCATATACTCTTTTGAATATTTATAAAATTTTGGATGGGCAAGCCATGTTTTTAGCAATTGTCTGATACGTGCGTGTTTCTTTTTTGTGAAGACATTAGGTGATACCGTCACAAAGAATCAAATTGTTGTTTCAGGAAAGTAACAATAAATGGAGACAAACAGGTATTAGCAATTGGGGGATGGGTGTTGTGTATGTGTTATAAACAACTTTTCTAACCAAGATACCGCAGCAGCTCAGCTAACAGTCACATACATTCCCAAACATAATTTTTACAAACTTTATTACAAAACTACCATTAGAAAGTGCAATACCAGGTTCAAGTGATGAACATGAGTTAGAACTTTCAGTTCAGCTAGGAATTCTTTCGACGCTTCCATATCCATCTTCTTGATAGCAGCTTTCTGCATGACAGGAATCAGCCAATTCAACTTTTCAGGTAAGAGATTCATCGGGTGGAGAGCAAATCAAAAGTTAAATGATACTACATTCATCCCAAAATGAATGTCCACTTTTCGTCTTAGGAAGTTAATTATGTATGAAACATCACTATATCATTCTCAATAATTATTTACCAACAATTAGTGAATTAGCACATTTTAGGATATAAGATAATGCGTCATCTAATCATGACTTCATGGTCCATTGAGACCCGGATATTTTGTAGAATATAAGCGAAATGTATGAAGTGAGTATAGATCTCTAAAGCTCATAGAGATTGAGCTAGGCTCAAGGATTGAATAACTAAGATTTGAATATAATTTAGTAAAATAGAGACTTGAAGCAATCCCAATGACGACCATATAAGCATGCTATGTGTAAAATTCAACATTTATGCACAAATATTTGGACATTATTATGAATTAAAAACACGATGGCAGTTTCTACTACTACGTGTATACTTCCAATATTTTTCAGTAGCTCTATCCAAGTTCAAAACCTTTGTAGGACCAATTGAATGACCATTTCCCTCTGTAGGCATCTATTATTTCTGATAAATATCAAGTACTGAAAGATAATGGCAGGAACTACAAACCTCGCCTCTTAGTTCAGCATAGTAAACAGCTCCAAAGCCTCCCTGCCCAATCTTATTAGATAAGTTAAAGTCATTAGTAGCTTTTGCAAGCTCTTCATATGTGAATTCCACCGACTTGTCCACAGTAATACCTATAGGCCCAGAAGAAGCAGCACCAACAAGAGCAACTGATTCTAAATTTTTTTGCAACATATTACCAGAACCTGAATGCGTAGGATAGTGAATAAAATCAATCACTGAGAACATACAAATCCCAAGTTTGAAATTAGAAGTCAACAAAATCTAAAACAGTGCTACAATACGTCAGATGACATTGATTATGTAACACATCCCAGAATCTTTTTTTTTGTTTCTGCCATATTTCCTATCATAGTTTGAACTTTGAACCATTAAGGATGAGTTGGCAAGTCTCTCATATTTGAGGTGAAAATCTTAAGGCACATCTGTATAAGAGGCATTTCAAGAAAACATATTTATGGTGTATAACCTACAAAGTTTTTCTGTCACGTTGAGGTTCTGTGTAGGACAGCTACAAAAACCTCATTTCTAATCAGGTGATACTAATCATGAAATTTTAAGCACCTTGCATGCAATGAAATATATAGGTTTACAAAATTCAGTCAGGTACCAGAATAAATAAAACCTTTTGAATATTTGACTTTGTTCAGAAGCCTGAAGGACCAAACAATCTTTGTTTCCACATTACAAAATGCATATGCCCTTTCGCTGTTGAACATCTATATTATGATGAATTTGGATTTCTAGAAATCCACAAGATAACCATACTTGCAAACGAAGAATGTTTGTTGTATGAGGAACAAAAATTGTGATCGATAAGTAGAACTGACGGGAACTAAATGCATAGTAAAGGTGTCAATTAAACTACGGCATTTCAACAAATAAATTCATAGAATTCTCTTTCAATTACCTCCTATCACTCACCATGTCCATGTTGAATTTGATCTTCAAATGCTGTGTGGAGAAATGATGCCTCTACCGCTTTCCTTCTCCTGTAAAACCCAACATAGAACCCAAATGCCAAAATTAGTGTGCAAGCAGCTCCGGCTACAGAAATGCCTGTGATAACTCCACTTGATATCCCTGAATAACATGATAATCATAATATAAGCTCAACTTGGATACTAAACTAGCAATGTTAAGACCTTATAATATAAACAAATGTAGTTAAGAGTAAATGTAAAAGATAGTATAGGGAATAATAGTACTCGAAGAAAAGCCCATTCACCTGTCCTGCAGAAAGAGAGATAAAGAACATGAGATGTGATACACACGCAACTTATGGCAAAGGTCCAAAAAGAAAGGGGGTTAATGTAGCATTTAAACTCAGTCCGAGAACATGTCTAGAAGATCCAACTTACTTCAACTTCAGAGGCGGAAAGTTTCCTGTTTGATCTGTAAGAAAAAACAAAAGTGGTTAGAATGGTTTCAAGAAGATATTACCATGATCCCCAGATGCCTACTTTGCCCAGCCCTTTAAACAAACATCTCTAGTCTTCAGATAGGTAAAAATGGTTTATTTATGCAGATTTGCTTTTATTAATCAACAACTAGAATTTTGGGATTATTAAGAAAACATCAATTTATGTAATTACTAACAAAACT
Source organism: Geranium brycei (assembly GCA_036897365.1). NCBI lineage: Eukaryota > Viridiplantae > Streptophyta > Magnoliopsida > Geraniales > Geraniaceae > Geranium > Geranium brycei. Next base: position 39,964 of record JAYMTP010000150.1, read on the forward strand.
AAGCATGACTATATATGAATCACCTTTTCCAGAATAAAGTCCAACCCGTACCACTGCTGAAAACCAAACCAGGATTGTATCTCTGCAAGAATTCTACAAGAATGTCTAACTCTTGACAATATAACTCAGATTCTCTCCAAGGCAGAGAGTAAACGTCACATACACAAATAACCAACAATCCTTGGAGAGAACACTTTTTATACATGACCAATTCATGATAACATTCAGTTGTGAAGTGTTTCAGTAGTTGCAAGGTTTGCGCAATAGCTTTAGCCTTTAAGTACATATCACCCTTGCTAACTAAGAGTACATGTGATGTAACTAATAAAGCATTGGATTTTGTACTACTACCAGAGGTAATACTATCATGGTCACTCAAGGAGTGAAGCTTAGATTGTAGTCAACAGGAACCAAAAACAAATCGTCAGCTATAGCTGTGAGGTTGGTTTCCCCCAGAATTACGAAGCCAGTACAAGATAACATACATTCCTACAAATAGATTCCATTTAAAAAAACAGATCAACACCAACAAAATCTAATATAGCTCCAAATCTTCTGTTATTTGGGTTTATCACTCTCAATTCCAATATTCCTAGAAATGAATGGAACAGAGCAGTGATGAAATCTCAAAAACAATGTTTTAAGAGAGGAAAGCGTACTAGTTTGTTACGTTAAGTCAGCAGAAAGATCACTGTTTCATAAGTCTCTCCTTAGGAAGTTTTTGGCCTTCAACTATAAATATAATTAAAATCCAAAAGAAAAAGGTAGTGGAAGGAAGGCTGGCCTAAGCCCTCACACATCTATAATCATAACTGGGCCAGAATTGAAGGACTTTATCACAGGATGCAGCCCAAATAGTATCAAATGCACAATCTCCAGAACTTAAAGTAATAAACAATATGAACCAGTTAGTTTAATACAATATATGACTTAATGACTCACATCCTGATTTATAACGTATACAAAGAATGCTGCCAATAGTAAAGTTGGTTCTTAGTGAAAATTTTATAATGAAAGCAGAGAGGGACGCTTGAAAATGATTAGCCGCATCTCAGCACAATAATTCACAGTAAACAAACTAGCACCTACTTGTATATAGTAATGATAAGAAAGTGACAAATATTAACCAACATGTTGCCTCTGCTTATTTGTATTTTCTCCCCACATCCATCCTAAAAACAATGGAATACATAAAATAATCATCCAGTCCATTTGCACAGAACATCTAAAACGTCCTTTACCTCACTATCTTAGTTGTTTAATACAATGTCTACCCTCTAATTTCTATACCTGTAGCATCTTTAACGCGTATTTTTTCTTCTATTATCCATCCTCTGAATCCTGTGACTTGTGAAATGAAAATTGTTGATGGCAGATTAGCCGTAGAGTACTTTGACTAATGTTTTTCCAGCTTACTGGCAATGATTTTTCTTCAAGTTCGAACCCAAATCGAATTGATTGAATTTCAAACAAATGACAGAAAAGAAAGCAACTAACCAATATCAACAACACCCCATGAAAAGGACCAAAGACATCACTCTCACTCCTATTTTGTGACATACCCATCTCATGTTTGTCATCTTAATTCTCAAGAAAATATAAGAAATGTTCGTATTAAGCTACTAACCCATAAATTAAACCAGATCAGCTCAACAAAATTTGGATAAAAACCCAATTCAACAATGCTAGTCCCCGGTTAATCCTCTAGAATTTCTGAAATCCAATTTATTATCTAATCAATTCTCATCAGTCTCTAGAAAGTCCTCTCCAACTGACTAGTGCCTAGCCAAGTGAAACTGAAAAATCACAACATATATATACCTTTGGCCGGCACGAACACGAGCCCAGCCCCAGCGCCGAAATCAGCCCCGGGATTGAACCCCGCCAGCACCTCCGCCGGCACGCCGGCCTCCGCCGCCACGAACGACAGGTTCTCCCCGTCCCGGAGCGGGTAGGTGGCGAACAGCCCGTACTCCCGGGACACGCCCCGATCGCCGCAGGAGCAATTGACGGTGACGTTGATGGGGACGCCGTCGGGGACCTTGGTGTCCTCGTAGTGGTTGACCCTCCGGACCCAGTCCTCGGTGGTGAGGTCGGAAAACGCCTCACTGGCGACCCTGTAGTAGGTGTCGCCGGAGCGGGTGACGTAGGCGAAGGTGTGGCCGAGGAACACGCCGCTGAGGCAGTCGCACGAGAACGGGACGCTGATCCTGGTGTCGGTGTCGATGCTGTCCCGGCTGTCGATCTCGGGGTTGAACCGGAGGATCTCGGAGATGGGGACGGAGAGGACGGAGCTGATGTAGGTGAGGTTCGAGCCCTCGGGGACGTAGTAGGAGCCCAGGGCCAGGTCGCAGCCGGTTCTGCACTTGGCCTCAGATTGGGGAAGAAGAAACCAGAAGATGATGAAGAAGAAGGAGAAGGAGAAGGAGAAGACAAATTGTGTGCTTGGGGTTCTCATTTTTCTCGGTTATTCGGATCTGTTTGGGTTTTGGTGCCTAATTCGTTATGTGAAGCTTTTGGATTTTGTCTGTTAGTTTCTGTTGGATTCTGGAAAACAAATCAAATTCCAACTACTTTGTCAACCCCAGTCCTGCTTGCCACCATGCAACACTGCATACCATCTTATTTATATTATGTGTGTTCTTATTTTGTTACCAAATAAATAGTAGCCTTGTAAATGGCCCCCGCCATGACCCCGAAAACCACACGGCGCAACGTTGTGGCGCCATGGCGATTTGACCGTTTTGAACCGATTTTGAGTCAATTTTGTACTAATTTTAAGTCGATTTGGGTAGATTTTGTCCAAACTAATTAATTTTTTTTTAAAAGTTGAAAATATTATAACTTGTAGCATAATATGTATTTTTTATTACATATGTAAATTAATTTATATTAAGAAAATTAAAAGTACAAAAATGGAAATCCGCCATGGCCCCAAAGGCCCCAGCCCGCCATCACAAAGATGTGCGACATCTACAACTTTAAATACCAACAAAAAAAAAGTGAATTTTGCATTTTTTGTGCAAAATATGTGTATTTTATAAAAATAATAAAATTATTATTAATTTTTTTATTAAATAATTTAACTAAAAAGTAAATTACAAAGTTTGATTATATAAATTTTAGTCAAAGAAAAAAAATAAAAAGTTTTTAAAATAGTTGAGTAAATTACAAAAAGTTACTATAAACTTTTTTTCAAAAAGTTGTATCATTTTTCTTGCAAATTGTAAACATTTGTCTAAAAATGACGAAAATACTTTTTACATCAATTCTTTAATTAAACTAAATTTAAAAATATATGTTTTTCAACTCGTGTTCGTTGATTTTTTTTATTCTTTCACACACCATTGATGTGCTTTCATGAGATTTCAGATCTAGACAAGTTCGGAATAAAAAACTGTCATTTTTTTTGCTATTTTTCCTTCACAACAAGTTAAATTCTGTATGAAATTAATTTTCATTGTTTTTTGGTTACCGTGGAAATTTACATATTCATTGATGAGTGAAAACTGGAGATAAGATATGGGAGGAAATTAAACCCAAAAGAACTGAGAAGCTCAGTACTTCTTGATTTAATTTCTACCCATTCTCACATACAGTTTATTTTCACTGATGCTTTGAACATTGCTTGTGAAGTGCAAACTGTAGGTGAGATATGGGAGGAAATTAAACCCAATTAGCTGAAAAGCATAATACTTATGGATTTAATCTCATCCCATTCTCACATACAGCTTCTATACACTGTTTCTTTCTTTAATACTAACAAACAACTGATTTTCTGTGAAAACTGGAGATGAGATATTGGAGAAAATTAAACCCAATGGACTTGGACAGTATGGATTTAATTTCCTCCAATCCTCACATACAGCTTATACAATGCACTGCTCTACTGGTTCAAGAGGACCAAAGTGGCCTGCTATTTATAGCAAAACCAACATGCATTTCCCATTACTCTGAAGTTGCTCAGAACTTAAATTGCTTGACTGTGTGGACCCAAGTCAGTAACAGCAACAGAATTCAGCAAGGACAGTTTGTTATTCCTGAAAATTTTGAAGGGACCACAAAGGTTCAAATCTTCTTTGTTCATCGGCATGTTGTTGTTACGTTTAGATTAGCTGTATTTTTTAGCACACATAAAGATATTAGT
>JAYMTP010000151.1:0-44013 GCA_036897365.1 Geranium brycei
ACATATCATAAATCTACCCTTTAACCCTTCCCCATCCTGATTACAACGGAGTTCGAAATTCAGACATCTCCACTAATAATGTGAGGTTCAAACCGTTGTGGTGTTCAGGGACGGAACTATCCTTGGCCTAAGAATTTAAGAATTTTGAATGGAAAATTTGGTCTGAAAATTGCACTTGCCACTCCTTGAATTCTAATATATTTAGAAGTTGTGTAAAATTATTAAAAAGTTTCCTTAGCTTAGTGGTAAAAGTTCACTTTTATTCTTACCTCTTGAGGTCATAAGTTCAATCCCCACAATTGATAATATTATAGTTTAGATTATTTACATCCTCTAATTCAATAACTAATATATTTATTTTACATAAAAACGTTTTTCTTCTGATTTTAGTCCAATATTAATGATAATTAGTTTCTTATTTTCAAAATTATGGAGTAAACAAATCAAATTTATTCTAACTTTGTTAATCTCGACTTGCATAAAAAATCAAACCCAAATACGAATCAACTGAAAATTTATTTGGCTCAAGTTTATTCATATATTTTAAACTCGATTTGTCTTAAAAAATATTTGAATTTGAATCTTGTTCAAATTTTCTAAATTGTGACTATAAATAAAACATATAAGCGTCTAAATCTATCTTACGGAATTTTACATATATTTATGCTAATAAAAAATGTCGTCCCCCCTACCGAAAAATCCTGGTTCCACCACTGGCGGTGTCCCCTCGGGGACAATATTCTAATACATATGCTTTAAAATATTTCATTCAAATTCAAAAGTTTCACCCAAAATATTTTAATTTGAATAAATGAGTTGTAACAAATAACACATTCAAATGGCTAACACCATGTATTGCATTTTCAAAAGGGTATAGAAGTGTTGCAGTATAGTTCATAGTAGGATGTCTATGTATTGGAAAATACTCTCTACGACTAAGGTAAAAGCCAATAAGATTAAACTTGTGTGACTAGAGGTCTCTCTAGGTATTGAGACTATAACATAATTAGGACGTTATCGTCAACAGAAAAATATGCATATATGGATAGAGATAATTTATGGAATACGCTCATTGTTGCGCTTAACAATAAACACAAGATTTCTTTGCGTAAAGTCTTACTCGTATGGAGGCTCACATGGTAACAATATTATATTCTCTTTAATGTACTCTTATGAAAAAATAAATGAAAAGTAAAATGTGAATTTCAAGTCTTCATAGAGTACGAGAAACTTGTTTCATGTATGTGCTGATGAAAAAAATTGGTTTTCATCGGTTGTATTACTTTTACTTTGTTTACCGACTAAATTTTGGAGTTCACAATTAAATTATCAAGCCAAAATTCCATACATTTAACCATCTATAAGATATTAAATTAACGATTTCGTGCACCTAATTAACTTGTCATTTTCTTCATATTTAGTCAAGATTTGAGGAATTTAAACGGCAAAAAGGAGAGTTTTAGTGTACTGAAAAGAGCAATTTAAATTTGATTTCCTATATTATAAATAAAAATTTTCAGTGTACTTAAATGTCGTTTCTTCATATTTTAAAGTTCAGGCAACAACAAAACCAAATTCGGAATGAAATTTCTCAAGATATGATAGGATTTTATGGCAATCTTCATAGAATCCAAAGTGATTGTGCCAAGCTTCCATTTCTGCCGTTCGACTGGGTCTCTAAAGTTCTGAGAATAAATTATAATTACTCAAAATCTATAGATGGTTCAGAAATATGCACAATGGACATGTACAGGGACGAGCAAGCCTTTTGGACAGCGGTAGAATTAACAAGTGATTGTCACAGGATTATAAGATATTTATAATGTAATAGCCCATTTCTTTCATGAAAGAAGGCTATAGAAAAGATCGGGAAAATATGCTCTAATATTTATTTTATTTTATTAAGTCGAGCAGCCTGCTAGTGCTCCAAGGAGAAGATACAAAGTGAAAATTTGCCAACAGATAAAACGGTGCATAATTTAAACCAGCTATTTATCTTCCTCAAAACTGAAAATTTTATAAATACAAAAGCAATAGCCGGCAAGGTTGTATTAGGAATCACCATTTTCATATGATAAAAGAAATGGATAATTTCTCAAACCCACTATTAGCTATGCAGTTTTTGTACAATTCCCTCACCAATTTTAAAATGTGTCAATTGATTATTTTCAATTTTCGTGTATAAGCATGACTCCTTAAATTTATTTGTTTTTCACCGTTAGTTAACCACATTAAATGTTAAGAAAAAAAATCAAAATTTCCCTTATACAAATAATCAATAAAAATTGTCCATGGTTTCTAAGGGGACACCTCAACGAATTGAGACATATGTTTTCTTATGAGAGGTTTTGGGTTCGAATTTTACTTGATGCATGAGATGGTGAGGATTTTTGGTAGAATAGGAAAATGATGTAATTATTCAAAAAAATAAGAACTGCTCATAACGTCGTTTGCGGTACCGACACCACTATAACACAATTGTTTATGCGGTCAACTCTCCGATTCACTCTAAATCTAAAACGGATAAATTATATTTTATTCGACTACATCGTCATCATCGAATATACATACTACATCTATGCACGATTCGTTGACGACCTCTCCCTCCTACACATTCAAGTACATCAATTTCACGAGACAACAAAAACTTCCACTACATGGACAACAAAAGACCTCCAACAAGGCAAGTACATTGCCGTCTCCAAAAGACGTCTCCATCGAAGCTCTTCACCAGACTGGAGGGGTTTGTGAACAGTGTCATTATGTTTGACTTTGATAGAGTCGGATATGATAATTGCATGCAAGAAATTGTCTTATTCGCCAACCTTGTAGATGACGGGGAAGAAGGTTGTAACTTGTAGGATGAGAGATTAATGACGTCACAATGATATCATCATCATTACTATTTTAATTTTTTTAATCACATCAAAGGAAAATTTTGTCATTCAAAAAAGGGGTTACGTGACTTTAAATATTAAATAATCCGTTAGATTTGTGACTTTAAATATTAAAGTTGAACGGGTCATTTAACAAAATTTGAAATTAATTGGGTAATATAATATGCAAAAGTTGGATAGTTAAAACAAGTAAATAAACAATATCCACAACATATTTTACTAGACAGAGCATTTGAAAGTTGGAGGATATAAACTACTAATATGGCTGAAGTAAAGGCACACACGTGTAAGCACGAAGGGAAATAAACCCTACAAATACAAGCGTGAGAGAGAGAAATATAAAATTCACATGAAAAGAAAATGTTACAAGTAAAAGGAATAATCACACTCAATTAGTAAGATTGACTTTTTAATTGTGAACACCGACCCAATACATATGTCTCATTTTACATGATATAAAAGCTCAAGTTGACACAACTCCCATCCGGCCGACAATCTAGTGAATCTTGAGAGTCGTGGTGGATTAAACTAGGCGGGCCAACATGATCTTGTAGCCATGAGCAAATTAGACTAGGATTGGTAGACGAGTTAGAGCAAATAAGAGTGCAAGACAATTTAATCTTAGAAAGTATTTTTTTGAATTACATCATATTCTAAATACATCCTTAACCTCTTCCCTACCCAGTTTACAATCGTGTTCGAAACTCAAATCTCTACACTAATAGTGTGAGGCTCAAACCATTGTGGTGTTTCCTCGGAGATTGATCTTAAAAAGTGAGCGTACCAATGTGATGGAATAAAAATGAGTACAAGAAGAAGTTATACATACACTGGCCCAGTACTTGATAGACTATGCTTTAAAAATTGTTCGAAAAGACCAACGTGATGTTAGCTTAAACGCATCAAATGTGCGATTAATTTAGTTTTAGATTTTTAAAGAAAAAAATCGAAGGCCCGACCAAGCATATAGGGTCACGAAATGTGAGAGCAACACAAGGACCATATGATTGGTAAAATGGAGACAAATAACAGGAAAATCCCAGGCAGGCCTTTGTTTAACATAACGGCATGAAGCGGGAGTGAAGTAATTGCACTATACACACACGCAACGCACGAAACCCCCGAGACAACACTCATCCGAATTCAATTCAATCCTCCACCTTCATCGAAACATACAGATTCAAATCAGATCTCTCGCTATAAAAATGACCATTCCCTTGCTTCACATGGGAGTCTGAGTTGAAATGCAGCCCAGTTTGTTCCCATTTCGCAATCCGTTTCTCTTCAATGCCGATTTGAGCCAGGGATTTCAGAGCTCTAGGGTTTGCTTCTTGTCTCAACGAAGCGGAATGGATTTTTCAAAGGTCGGAGAGAAGATTCTTAGCTCGGTTCGCTCTGCTAGATCGATCACCATCGTTCCTTCCTCTTTCGATCGCCCTCAGGTACTCGCCAAAATCTAATGCGTGATTTAAAATTTTTTTTTCCATCAGATGTAAGTTGTTTCCAGAGATTTTAGGCCTACTCGAACTAACTGTGATTTAGCTTGCAATGCATTGTAGTTGAAGGTGGAAGAATTTGCATTACTGCATTTATTCAAGTATATTGCTACAGTTGATTGTCTCAAATTTGATGCAATGCACGAATTTAAAATGAATGAGAAGTGCCATAATTTGACTGAAATGTCCTCAATTTCCTTCTCGTAGGTTCTGCCTCGAGCCTGGGCTGCCGCAGCTGTTGCTGCTGCTATTATAGGGCGATCAGCCGACGAGAGGCTTAGTCTATCGACGAGTTCTAACGAATTGAGCTCCATGTATGAAACCCAACCTAATCAATTAGTGGATGGTATGGAGGAAGAGTTCTACGAAGAGGTTTTGCCTGCTTACTTTCTTATTTTGTTCTTATAATGTCTTTAATTGGGTGATAATTGATCATCTTTTGCTTCACTAGTGTACTGGAACTATATTTATATTATCTCTGTATATGTATGTAAAATTGATGTTCTATGTATACAAGTTATAGTCAAAGTATTTTTTATGGCTTCTGCAATATGCACTTTTGAAGAAGCTATAGTTTCTTTTTCTATATAAACCATGTTTTCTCTTATTTACTGAAAATAATTATCCATCTTTATATGCAGTACTTTGATCCAGTTAGGCACATTTTGGAGCATATTCCAAGTGAAGACAGTGACCTGGCATATTTTGAGGCCCAGGTTTTATTCAAATTTATAATTTCTCGTTGTTATTCTTCTGTTTTCATACATGTGATTAGATTGTAGGCTACTCATCTGGATGGATTGCATTAAATGGTTCTGTTGGTGATTTGTATGACATCTACATGATAAATTTGGTCATATAGAGAGGGGAGCTATTGAAGAATTTATATCATCATAGAAGTCTTGACAGCTTTTAACTTTGCTGTCATGATGCCTGTTTATCTTTTTATGTCCCCATCAGAATGTGATAGATTTATGTTCAGAATGACATATTTAACACAATGACATCATTCAGATTCACATAGAAACCAAATAAGCCCTTGTGGTAATAGTTGGTTTTTGTTGCTTCTCTTGAAGTACATCCAATTATTGTACTACAGGATGACATATGTTCTGTTTTTCTGTAGGCCACTCTTAGATTATCACAGTTGGATAGTGTAGCGGAACAGTTATCCCGCAATGTAATGGAGCATCACGAAGTAATGGGTAAGTTCTTTTCGAAGATTTTGTGCCCGTTGTTTTTAATTTGTGTTACTTTAGTCAAGGTTTAAACTCTGTCTGGGTCCATAAACATGCCAATAAACTGTTAGATATTTATTTCTTGTAATTATACATCTTATTTACTCCATGTTTATACTGCTATCCTATGTGAGTAATTATGTTAATATGGTGTTACTAAGACAGAAAACAACTAGATCAGGATAACAATCACCTGATATGATTTATTAGAAATACAAACCTCAATGAGCAAAAACATTTGAATACTCTTAAGATTTTTTGATATTATCTTACTCCAGCCTTTATTGACTCGTAAAATAGAAGTATCTAGGGTGGTGGGATATAATTCATGCAGTTATTTTAAGTAATCTCTATCTTTTGATTCCCCCGCATTTGTGGGAAGCAGCTTGTTCTTTGTTTTTTAACACGTTCTCTGAAGTAATGGAATGAGGTATTACCTGTTAATTTCCTTACCTTCCATGACCGAATCTAACCCTAGCTTGTTGGTGCAAGTAGTTATAAATGGGAAATATCATAATATTTTTCTGTACAAGTACAACACGGCATTTACTTGTCCGGCTATTGTTTTTAACTGACAAGTTTGAATTGCTCTACTTTTGATGTGATGCTAATACTTTCTTTTGGCCAGTGAAGGGGATGCATTTGGTCAGGGAATTGGAAAAGGACTTAAATGTTGCGAATGTCATCTGCATGGTAAGTATGTGCACACATCTTTCTTTAAATCATTGAAGATCCTAACATGGTAGAAGAAATATGTATATGTGACTTTTTTCATTTTATTGTTTTATTTGTTTGATGGAAATGGCTACACTGTGTTGGCTTTATGATGATCCTGCTTTCATTAAAGGGATTATGAATTACCTGCAGAATGGAAGAAGGCACCTGAACTCATCAATGAATGAGGTTTCAAGGGATCTCATTGTACATTCTAAGGCCAAAAGAAAAGAAACCCTTACGGTATATTCTTCATATAGGTTTGCTGATATTTCTCTTTGGCACTATATGAATTTTAATAAATTATTTGAAAACTTTTTTGGTGCATCTTTTACATTGAAAGTCCTTACATTTGTAGTAAGGGGTGCTGGTGTGCTTATATGAGTTTAGTTGTAACATTATGTTAGACCTTCATTAAATTCCATGGCTGGCTTGAAATGGTAAAAGATAATTAAACAAATTCTACACTCAATGTAAATCATAGTCTTCTGAAAACCCTTGTTTGTACTGTTTATTGAACAGACATAAACTAGATTTGGGTTGAAGGAAAAGAGTCAATGGGAAATATCTTCTTTATATGGGTACCTGGAGGCTAGAGTTATGCAGAAAAGGGTACTTGGAGTATTGGAGAGAAATGACTAGAACTAGGGATATGCAAGGAAATGTTTTGCTGATGATCCACCTTTTTTTCCAAATAGAAATAAGTGGAAATTAATGAGAATTAAGTGACACCACATTAAGGCTTTGTGTACTAACACGTGTAACTTCAGATATCTCACTATTATTGTTTCTCACCTCCTCTTCTCTGATTTACAAATGAAAGTATGGAATGCCGTTTAAGTTCTATCTATTCCTGCATTTCACTTGCCTTTACATCTAGTAACTTAAAATCGCTAAAGTGTTAAAAGTATCACCGAATTGTTGTTGTAACAGAGGCTTAAGGCTCGGTATGATTGATTAAAGTCACTTTATCCTTGTACCAAAATAGTGGTCCTTTCGCAAAAGAATAATTTATCAGTCTAGAAACCTGCTCACAAGTTGATCCTCCGTTTCATTTTAGACATTTATGTTGATGGCTTGATCAAAGTATGCATCTATACCTTGCAATGATATTGTAACTTGCAGGACGTTCTGTCAATTTTAGCAGACCTTCGTCATGCAACAGAGATGCAAATGGCACTAGAGTCCCTTGTTGAGGACGGAAATTTCTGCAAGGTGGGTTTATGTGAACTTGTATACAATGTTTAACCTAGACTGTTCTGGCATTATTGTTCATAATATTTCTATCACTTACTGATGATGAGAACTTATCATTGTACAGGCATTTCAAGTTCTATCTGAGTATCTGCAACTATTAGATAGCTACTCAGAGTTTTCACTAATACAAGAGATGAGCCGTGGTGTTGAGGTGAGTACTGGATCTCTTATACATCAGTGCATGTTTACTTGTACCACTGTTAGCTCAGGCTCAACAAATTCACATTTGATAATTAATCGTTTCTTGGGCCAGGAGTTTTGAACATTGAGGCAAATGTCATTTGGATTTCATGATTTAACTGGATCTGTTTTCTCAATGAACTTGTAGGTTTGGCTGGGAAAAACTCTTCAGAAGCTCGATTCACTTCTGATAGGAGTGTGCCAAGAGTTCAAAGTGGAGAGCTATCTGACTGTTAGTATACCATTCAACTGTTGTATGACAGTATTACCTTTTTCAGATATTACCTGAAAAATGCTAGCCCATTTCAAGGAGTTTGATATACCTATTCTTGACTGCAAAAGTCAACTCTTACTTTCTGAATGTAGTTTCTTAGAAGCCAAATAGGAGATGCTTTCGAAAGCCACAGGTAATTATGTTATCTACTACGGATTAGCTTATCTGATATACTCTCGGGTTTGTGGATTTAGTTAGGACTCGGATTTGGATAGGATGAGAGTTTGACTAACGAGAGAGCTTTCTATTCTCAATTTAGAGTTCGTTAAGAGAGAACCAAAGATCTCAAAATTAGTAACCAAGTTTCTAAAATATTTTTCATATCCTTTTTCACTCCACGACACATATATATAGTTCTGGGATGCCAACTAACAAGAAAGATCATAATGACTATGATCCCAACAACTATTTAAAATTAAAAAATGCAACAACTATTTGAAAACCAAAAATGCAACATCACTCCCCCCCTTTCAAATTGCACTCGTCTGCGAGTGCGGTAATCCTGGATCGTATACGTCTTGCACGTCCTCCATATTCCCAAACTTCTTAATATCATTTTGAAGCAATCTTGGATGGCTCCTGGTTACACTTGAATATACAAAATTTGAGTACGGTGACCCTTGTACTGCTTTGTAATCAAAATTAAACATAGTGTGTGTGGTTTTGTCAGTTAGGTTCATAGGGTTACCTAAGAACCCTGATTGACAGGTTGATATGTGAGTGGGTTGTAGCTGTCACGTTTGAAATGTCTTCCGATTCAGCGAGAATAAAATTCTCAGTTAAGTAGTCCTTTTCAAGAGGCATCCCATCAACAATTGAAGGTACACCACCCTGAATTGAGTATGCTCTTGTTATGTCCAGGTCATGGTTAGCAAGACTCAACGGGTTAGAGTGTTTGTTTAGTTCTTACTTTGTTTCCTTATCCCGCTCCGTTCTCAGAGGCGAGTTCGAACCAGAGACAACCAACCCAGGTTGCCTTCCTACTACGTTGATGCAACGACTTAGAGGATTGCTGAACCTTGTGGGCCATGCCTTGCCAGTCGTGCCTCAAAGGCTTGATATCGTACCTCAGCCTTGATCTGGTCTTCCTTATACATATTAAGGAATGCCTCAAATTTCTCCTCAAAGAACCACAAGTCTGCCATAACTCTCGGTTCTGATAACAAATTGATACGGTCCCGAGTTGTGACTCAGATTTGGATAGAATGAGATCTTGATTAACGAGATAGCTCTCATCTTCTTTTAGTAATGTGATATCATTGTTCAAATTTTCAGTCCTATCCAAAACTAGTAACTTGGTATTGCTCTCATGTAAGATATGTCAAACAAATATTCAATAACTTTTATACAGCCAATTTTCACCATAACCTTGTGTGAATATAGCCCATGAATAAAAAAACCTCTTCTTAACATTTCCTGCAGAACATGCTCTAGGATATTTTTATGGCTTTGTTAAGTAATGATGATAAATTTATTTTTCTGACATGTTTGTTGCAGAACTGCTCAGCCAAATAAGGGAAAGCATTTCTTATTCCATTTAGTTGTAGGAATTGCAATGTTGTTGTCACCGTTAGTCTACTCTTTGTGCATTAGGAGTGTCATGTGATCAGCATTTTTCTTCTAATAAAGTTGTTAAAAACTGCATTTGAAAGATATATCAATATTATTTAGTGTTTGCTAACTGTATAGGTTAACAATATATTCTTGAACACATTACAGGTTATTGATGCTTATGCATTAATTGGAGATATTTCTGGTCTTGCTGAAAAGATACAGAGCTTTTATATGCAGGAAGTTATTTCAGAAACTCATCGTGTATTGAAGGAAACCATTGAAGAGGTATACTTATATAATCACAAGTTAGCAGCATTTGTCTGTAGGTGCCAATATAGATTAAGTGAACACAATTGCATCTGCAATAGTATTGCTAGGCACCGTTTCACGGAGAATCTAGGATAACTTACTATTTTTTTGATCAGCGAATAAAACGATTATATTAAAGAAGGGAGGGTCGATTCCCAAGTTGGGAAAACGAAACTCTAAGAACAATACAAGGAAAATAGCTTACAATTGATGTTCTTATTCTTCTGAACATAGTTTTCTGAAGTTTAGTCACTGGTCTTAGATTTTTTATTCCATTTATATAGCGACATTTATTAATTTATTTTCATTGTACTGTTCAAGGACTACTTACACTTGAATGACTAAATTACTTGTGCAGGATCGGGAGTTGGGCAGGAAAATAAGTAGGTATGCTCCTGTCACTTTATCAGTCCCTGAAACAATGATTTAACAGGACCTAAAGGATTTATTCCCTGATGAATTCCAATTGTTTCCAGACTTACCTATAGCGATCTGTGCCTCCTGATACCTGAGCCTAAGTTCCGACCATGTTTGTTAAAAACACTAGCTGTCCTTTATAAGTTGATGTGCTCATATTATGAAATCCTCAGCTTCCAGTTGAAGGACAAGGTTAGCTTCATTACTTAAGCTTGTTTGCTTGGTGCGTGTATTGATTTTCCATTACACGTTCTATCTTTCTTTCTTTCTTTTGGCAAATGTATGCCAACTACTTCCTTTTCACTTATTTAGCCTTTAGCTATTGCCGGTTTCAAAGTCTTAGAAACATAACAACAATAACTTAGGTTTTGTTACCAACCAACTGGGGTAGGCTCATGAGCCAAAAGCAGATCACATTAGGTCATTCACATGGATACATTTTCTTCTTTGTTTGCGATTGTTACCAAGTCCCTGGTGATACCCTTATCTTCCAAATCCTCAGGAATAACTAACAAAAGCATGTGAAGGCTGGTGCAATTATCAAAATACCATAAACATAGTGATTACAGACAGGGAGAAGTAATAAGTTAAAACTATCTTTCATTCTCTTTTGCCTCTATGGAAGATATGTCGTGACAGTCCAAGGAGGGTATGGAATCTCCATTCTTTGAATCTTGTCACTACCACATCAATATGTTTTGTCATCTCTAATGCTAAGATATGCACCTGGTTTTACACAAGATGTTGTACTTGCATACTCCAATCTTGGAGATCTCTAAAATATCTGAAAGGGAGACAGCTGTTGACCATACTGCAAACAGTCATGTATGTTTCACTCGCCAATTCTAGCACGTGAAAGCTATTCATAAAATTTACTAGCTTCTGTTAGTTGTTAGCTTACTGTCAAAGTACTTATTTCGATATTCTAGATAGTTATAATATCATTACCTCTCATTTCTTCATATGCAAGCTTGTTTCTCATGACTTGACTTCATACACAGCACTTCATCATATTCATGTCAGGTTTCAGCCTACCAAACTTTAGGTCTGAAGAAGAACGGAGGCATCTCTTCCAGTCTGCCTGACGTTCACGCAGTTGATCCAGTTGCAAAAACATCTTGCAATTCCCAAGGAGATAATAGTTTTCTCTGTAAACCTGTGGACAGAATGCCTAGCTCATCTTCTGCAGAGGAATTGAAAACTGCCATCTCTGGAGCTAACACTAATGGAACTTCTGCTTCCTTCGGTATAGCTTGTGATCCTGCTGATGAGACATGTATTGCTGGAAGTTCAGCATCAAGCAGTGGAACCCCATGGTATCAACTACGTAAAGATGCTACATCATTCGTTTCACAGACCCTTCAAAGAGGGCGCAAGAATCTTTGGCAGCTGACAACAAGTCGTCTATCGGTTTTGCTTTCTTCTTCTGCAGCTTCTTCAACGAGCATCCAACCATTTTTGAAAAATTACGAAGATTTTAGTGTCTTCATTTTGGCTGGAGAAGCCTTTTGTGGCATTAAAGCGGATGAGTTCAGGCAGAAGTTGAAGGCCCTTTGCGAAAACTATTTTGTAGCATTCCACCGACAAAATGTTTGTGTGAGTTACCAGCTTTACTGTTTATACATGCTTTTTAGTTTCAATTTCATATGGATGTCGTATGCTAGCAATCCCCCACACTTATCCATTTCTCATATGATAAAAAGCATATCATGCACCTGTTATAGGTAGGGTTATCCACTATATTCATCTTTTTTTTATCAGCATCCACTATATTCATCTTTTAAGACTATATGATGTTTCTTTATTATTTTTGGTCTATAAGGAAGATTTAGTGTATTTTGACGGTTTGATATCTAAAACTTGAAAGTTCATTAGTTATGAAGTCTTGGCTTCTTTAGATATTAGTTGTGGACAGGTAATGCAGAGACAAATAGCAAACTTGAAGAACTAATTGTTCTCGAGGTTGTTTTTATTTGTAGCTGTTATGAAAGTGTTATTTCAGAAGCACTATCAAAAGAACCACTAAAATTCTAAACAGCTTCTCACTGAAGCACAAAATAGGATTTTCAGTTTGTAGCCTTTATTTCTCAGGATCAAAAGCCCAAACGGGGCTCCGGCCTTTACAATAATTTTCTTCTGTTTCTCTGACCCAAAAGGTCTGGAGCTAGCCAAATATGTACTTAGCGCTCTCTTAGTAGTCAAGTTTGTTTGAGAGAAAGGACTATATAACATGATTCATGTTAGAGTTACGTCTGTAATATGTTTTTGGCACGTACTTATTGCTCATTACAACCGTCAAACTTTTTGAACAACTTTTTCATTCTAACTCTTACCCATCAATGGCACATAAAAATTTATATCAGTAGCTTATGTAATCTTATATGAATAAAATGAATCTAGGCTGCTCCTTTCTAGTCCCTTTCCACTGTAAATTTGTTGATTTGAGGAATATTATTTGAACCACCTCTTTCATATATATAGCAGATAGTGAACCTATGTAATTATACAACTTGTCGTTGAGTTTACTGCCTAAACCTTTTTTTCTGACCCCAGCTCATTTCTGTTCAAAGTTGCATATATAGATAAAATGTGCCTGATTTATTTCTTTTCTTGTATGCCTTTTCAGGCACTTAAAATGGTTCTGGAAAGGGAAAATTGGATGAAACTGCCACCGGATGCAGTAGACGTAATTAATTTTTCTGGGCTTGTAGGCGATGGAGCAGCTCTATTGGTTGGATCTCATGGAAAGTCTACCGTATCTGGGGGAACTCATTCCAATAAATCAGCGAGTTTGTTTGACTCTGGTGCAAAGAAGAGTGAATTTTCTTATTGGCTGAGAAGTGGGAATCCATTTTTACTAAAACTAAAGTCTATTTCAAAAGAATACAATAATACAAACTTACTTAATGGAGTGTCAACTGCTGAATTTGATGGAAAAAATAATGCTACTTTGCATGACGATAAGTCCTCTCCGAGAAACAGCGATGCAAACCATAAAAATAGCCTTACATCTGTTCCCGAGGAAGAAAATGAAGATCTTCTTGCTGATTTTATTGATGAGGATAGTCAACTCCCTAGTCGAATCTCGAAACCTAAACTTTCGAGGCATTTGTCTTTACGTGGGAATGACGAAGAGGTTTCAGCTCAAACGGGATCTTCACTTTGTCTTCTGAGGTGATACACTCTTATCTTAAATGAAAAAAGAAAATAATTCCTCTTCAATCAAATGGTTTTTCAGAGTTCGTTTGTCCTCTTATCTATACTATATTATTGTGGGAAAAGGGATGTTTGATATTTCATTTTAATAAATTTGTTGCCTTCATCTTATGTGTTCCACTTCTTCTATAACTCCCATATTTTCTTCCTCATATCTATTTCTCTCATGTTTTGTTGTCATTACTTTTATTTGGTAATTTAAACCAAATCTTAGCATGCCTGGTGTGTCAGTAGGGGATGTTTATACACGGAAATGCACTCACCCATTGTGCCTTACATAATAGGTCAATGGACAAATATGCAAGGCTTATGCAGAAATTAGAATTAGTCAATGTTGAACTCTTCAAGGTATGTTTCTTGTTGATATTGATCTCGAAGATGGTGTTTTTCCCTCAAACATTTTTCCTGATTCAATATACTGTTGCAGGGGATGTGCCAGTTATTTGGGATCTTTTACCAATTTGTATTTGAAACATTCAGTCAGCAGAACGGCTGTCCCAGTGGAAAAAGCTCATACCCTCCAAATTGTGAGTGACTTTTGCATTTCTGGTATCAACATCTATCATCATTCATGCTGATAAAAAAACATCTATCATCATTCACTAGTTCTCTTTCCATGTCTATGCTTGTGATTTAAAAAAATCTATACCTTGACTAAGCTGCTTTGGATTTAATAAGTTGATCCCACACTTACAACATTTTTTTTTGATCGGCCACACTTAAACATTATTTTTGTTTTTTTCAAGATCGGCTGAAGACTGCTTTGTCCAGAATAGCCCAAGATAGCGATCAGTGGATGAAGTCCCAGCCATCGTCACCTACGTCATCAGGTATAACGTTCACAGATGTGACTCCCACTGTCCCTCCCAGTACAAATTGTGCCTACTCATCAGGGACAACCTTTAGTCTCCAGGTATTTACGTATAATCTGTACTTATTTACCAGGAATAAAAGAGGGTGTTTGGTACGCCCTCTCCAATTATGCATCTACCTTTGTACACCCAACCTTTTACATTTATAAATGCCCTCTCCTGCCCATTTTTTCTCCCCCATTTAATTAATTTGCTTTTTATATCATTTTACATTCAATGAGCGTACATGTATTTCTCAGAGTAATGATATTGATAATAATATTCCTATGCGACTGTATATGACATGTGAGGATATACTGTAAACAACGATCTTTTCTGGATTAAACTCTCTCTGTAAGTTAATACATACATCTCAATATCCTTAGGCTAGCTTGCCGCACACTATAGTTTTTGGATTTCTTTTCAATTAATGGGTGTACTGTTGTTAGAATAGTTTGTGATAGACTGTAAAGGGTAATTAGCATTGCTAAAAGTTCTTTATTCTAGGAATGATGCTGGGTAGGATGTGATAAACCTGTTATTATTTTTTTTAAGGGAGATAAACCTGTTATTTGAATAGGCAGATTTAAATACACAACAGGTACCATTATTTTCCGCTCTTCCTGTTCAAATGATATGATGAAAAGTACTTCCATTTATTTCTCTAGTCATAAAAATTTATCTATTAGTAATCAGAGAGAACATTGTTTTGGAGGGTTGACCTGTACTGTAAGTTATATTGGATTTAGTTTATTTAATCATGTAATGTAAGTGACTTCTTGATTTCTGAAATCCTTACGTGTTTCTGTACATTTGCTTGCTAAAAGTTTGGAATGTTGCTAAATGAATTCTTTTTGTAAATGTAATTTATCCGTTACAGGAAAGATGTGCAGGTGCAGAAACTATTGGTCTTGTTGCCCGAATATTGCATAGATCTAAAGGTCATCTGCAGTCAATTCTTCTGCAGAATAACGCCGCTATAGTTGATGATTTCTATACCCACCTGGTAAGCGATCATTATGTTCTTGGGCTAATAAATCAATATATGCCCTTGGTTCCAAAATAAGAGTCATGTTTGATTTTTGGCAAAGTTAAGCATCAATGGAATTAGCGTTTCACTTTCCCACCACTCTTCATGTGTCTCCACTTGCAAATATACTCATGTGGTAATAATTAATGCATTCAAGGATATCATTGGTAGTCCTACATTATGTAGAGCCCTAAAAGGAAGCATGACACTTATTTTAAAAGTGAGGGAGTAATTATTACTCCAGTAAAACAATTTAATCTGGAAACAGGTTTTTCCACTGTTTTGTATTATTATTGCATGTTGATATCCTTTTAGAAAAATAAAGTGGCCAAGTATACAAGGTTCCCATCACTGTGGCGTATAGGAAGGGTCATTTATGTAGGCAATCTTACCTTTTTCAAAGAGGATGTTTCCCTCGCTCAAACATGTGACCTGAAGACAACAGAGCAGCAGCATCATGTCACCAAGCAAATCCTCTATGTTGATGCCTTCACCTTATGAGTAAATTTGTTTTAAGTGACCACCGTTTGTCTTGGATTTCATTTCTCTAAAACAATGGATTAATATATATATATATAGTCATCTTAGTCTAGAACTGGATATCTTCTTAGCTATGGTATTAAGATTTCCCCAATGTCATTATATTATCGATTGCAGATTTTATTGTTACAAATGGAGGGGAATGTAATCAGAAATTAGATGTTTTATAGAATTCTATTTCTTTTACAAAAAAGATCTTAAAATATGTGGATTCTCTTAGGTGGATTCTGTTGCAGATCTTATGGAGCACATTCACAGGGCAACTGCAAGATTGTTACTCCATGTTACAGGGTAAGACTAAAAAACATGTAGCTAAAAGGGTATAATTTACCTTTAAATGATTAATTTACTATAAATTGAGTAGTAATTTTCACATGTGCTTACTTTTACTCCAGCAGTTGTTTTTGTACTGCAAAATTAGCTATTTATTAAAGATGATAGATTTAGATTCTTCATACATACATAATTGAAGTTCTATGCTATATAAGAATGGTTTTTAACTGTTCCTCAAGATATGGTAGCATTTTCTCTGGTTGTTATGAAATAATTTTGTGTAGAACTTTTGCCCTAAATTGTGGCTTTGTTGCTAGTTTCAAGCTCTAGTTTCCTTGTGTATAGTAGTAATCCTTCTAGTACTACAATATGCATTTGTACTCGTTTTGTCTGGCTTAATTACTAATTTAACGGCTATACCCCTTGTGCAGATATGCTGATAAAATTGCTAGTGCTAAATGGGAAGTAAAAGAAATTGGGCTAGAGCATAACGGGTTTGTTTCCTTTTCAATGTCCTTTTCTGATGTTTTAATTTGAAGTGTTCACATTTAATATATTAGAAGTTACTCTTTTTTGACAACTACACGTGTGCTTGTATTTGATTTGCTCTTTATGGTCCTTACAAAGATTTCTATTGATTGATCGTGCTCTGACACAAGCTGCATTAACAGGTATGTAGATTCGTTATTGGGGGACTTTAAGCACTATAAAACAAGACTGGCTCATGGGGGTATTCAGAAAGAGGTAATGCCAGTACTGAATTTTATGGAGTGCCACCAAGTATTTCTTTTCTACTATCATGAAATATTTACTCCAAAGTTTTGTTCCTTTCATTACTGACCAGTAAAGTATACCCGGGGCTTGAAATATTGATGCATGTAAATTGGTTTGAACATGCATTTAGGGTAATTCCACATTCATTTATCATTCTCTTCACTACCTTTTTTTTGCTTAACCAAATGTCATGCTCATTCATCATATCATGCAATCCTCTTTTTCTAGATTTTGATTCTTTTTCAGTTAAGATATTCATCATATCATGCAATCCTCTTTTTTCTAGATTTTGATTCTTTTTCAGTAAAGAAAAAAATAGAAAATGTTAAGTTCATGCAAATGCCTGTATGCTTAATCAATGTTCAATACTATTAACTTTCATGGATGGCGTTGTGACATACATTGAATTTCCAATACAGCATATATCATCTCGATTATGCAGAAACCCTTTTTTAGATGAAGGTACATAACAACCAAGTATCGAATTCATGTAAATTGATTCATCAAATACGCAAATATATGAAATTGGTAAATTAAATGTCTCCTACTTGTTAAAATCTGTGGATAGCTGACCATAATAAATTATATTCTTGTACATGTAGGTGCAAGCCATCCTTTCAGAATATGCAGTTGAAATCGTTGCCGAAACTCTCATAGAAGGTATATCACGAGTAAAAAAGTGCACTGATGAAGGACGCGCTCTCATGTCACTAGATCTTCAGGTTCACTTTGGACTGACAATGAAAACAATTGAATATTTCATGTGTTCCTTCATCCCTTGTTTTGGGGTGTGTCTTTAGTATGCGTGCTGCTGAATTTGTTTCAGGTTTTAATCAGTGGCCTACAGCATTTCGTTGCCGCGAATGTCAAGCCAAAGTTACAACAAGTTGAAACTTTCATCAAGGTAGATTGGAAAATTACTGTATCCCACAAAATTGTGAACACCTTACAACTATCGCAGTCAGGCTCCGGTTCGAATTTCACCAATGAAACAATCTCTATCACCATTGTTAACTACTGTCTGTTTCTTTTCACTGTTAAAACAGGCTTATTACCTTCCCGAGTCTGAATTTGTCCGTTGGGCACACAGCCACCCGGTTAGAAAATCCTTACCTTAGGTGGAAAAAATAGTTTTACTTTACCATCTCTACTGCTTTGACTTGACAATACGAGAATGTAAATATGCATGTGCAGGAATACAACAAAACTCAAATAATAGGGCTGGTCAATCTTGTTGCTGCAACGAAAGGTTGGAAGAGGAAGACCAGATTGGAGGTACTAGAAAAGATCGAGTCTCCTGGCGGGTGAGTGATTATATATACCTAGCAATATTTTAGCATATAAATCTTGAGTTTTGATGATTCTTTTCTTCTTTGTATAATGCATAGTATATTGATTTTCCTTGTTGATTCATGTAAGAGTACTCAAGGTTGTATATCATATAATATCAGTTTATAACTATGATAAAATTCATTTTAGTCCACAAGTTCTATTATTTAATTTTATTTTGGTCCTGAACTTGACTCAAAACATCCCTAAACTCACACAATAAAAGATAATTGGGCACATTGCATATATCTACTTTTATAGATTGCTCATTTTTCACTCAGATGTATTGTAATTTTTTTTATTTATCAGCTCATTGTAATTTTTTTTGTTGACAAATGGTTACTCTTATAAAATGCATATTATAAGGATAATCACCTGTCAATTCTTTTTGCAATGCATGTGAATAAAAGTGAGCAAATCTATATGGATAAGTGTGTACAATTTTCCCAAGAGAATTTTTTGATGTGGTAAAGTCAGTGTAAAGGAAAACCCCAATATAGGCAAATTTCCGGGATAAAATGAATTTTTTTATAAGTTACGAAGTTTTATTGCAGTAAAATAAACAATACAATAAAACATAGTGAGAAAGAAAGCAAACTAGAAACATAAGCCACCTGGAACCCAAATGATGCAAACCCAGAAACAAAATGGAGAAAAAAAACCCGAGAACATGGAGCGAATGTGAAGAGTAATTTGGACAATAGGGACCAAAGAGGATTAAAGCTGATGTTGGAGCGTCACGGGGTTATGCCAAAGCGGTGGTTGATTCCAAGCCTGGATCGATTGTTGAAGTCCACTTCTATTTAGGCTGTACACAAGATGTACTGATAAGCTCAGAGATTTGATCTTGAGAAAAATGATCGATGGGGATGCCGCAACGCCTTTGAATATCATATCGTTTCTTGCCAACCAAATGTGTCAGAGAGAAATACTGAAAATAGGATTTCAGAGAGTCTGATGTCTCCTGGATGGGATTAGATAAGGCCACATTTCCTGGAGTTGCGAGACCAAGTTGGCAAAGTTACTCGGATACCCCACCATCTAAAGATGGCTTTCCAAATGAGCTGAGCCCATCGACAGTGGAGTAATAAATTACTCGGGTCCTCGAAAGGTATTCTGCAAAAAGGGCAGAAACAATTGGCCAAGGTGATAGGAACACCACGATTCTCGAGGAAGCATTGAGTTGGTATCGCTTTATGTATATGTCATTGAGAATGCTGACTTGAACCAAGGTGATAGAATACCACCACCTGAGATCCCAACAGAGGGAGCATATATAAAAGTAGTAGTCATGCGAACCCACATGCCCTAAATTGTCTGGGAGAACTCTTCACACTTAGCTTCTTGGATCAGAAGGAAGGATGGTCAATGGCGGGAGAGGAGGGTGGCTATGACTCTATGCTTCTAGGTATCGGCTAGTCCTCTAGCATTCCAAGAGATGATCCTCATGGCAGGGATCAAGTCTCCGATCGCTAGATTTTATTGCAAGGCTAAAATCAGGGTTCAGTTATTCAATGTGGGATAGATATCCTTGTCCGTTCAGATTTAGTTACTCAATGTGGGATATGATATCCTTGTGTCTTTGACTTTGAATCCAAGAGATTTGTAATAGTTCCGGGTTCTTTGTGCTAATAATTTAGATTCAGCCGTGTAGGATGAATTTCGCCTTAATGGAGCTTCTGGTTTTGCTGTCTGAGGGACCGAGTGGAGGTAGGCTAGGGCTGAATTTGCGATATCTTGAGGCTGATGGAACCGGAGGATTTAAATTTGGAGGCTTTAGAGGAATCACGCGAGATCCCTATGGAGGTTTTCGACCCAGGTTTCATCGGCCTAGATGAGTTCCTGGGCCATGTAGGAAGGGACATTGGACCAATTATAGTTTAGAGGAAGCTTAATCTGTTAATCATACATATAGCAAATTTAAGGATTTTACCAGATAAATTAAAGTGATTATGACTCAAAAACTCTATATAGCAGCAACCAAAAAGATTAGAAATTGTCATTGCAAACTAGATGTTGAGTTCTTTTGACGAATTTTTTTGTAGTCTTAAATCAGTAAAATTTGTCAAAAGAACAACATCTAGTTTGCAATGACAATTTCCTATATTTTTGGTTGCTGCTATATAAGAGTTTTTCAGACTACAAAAAAAATCTGTCAATTAATCAAAGATTAAATACTAGTAGCTTCTGGAAGTGAACTATGATATCTGCAGGTGATAAATATCAATTTTACAATTACAGCATAAAGGGCAGGAATTTGACATTAATTAAAACTCCATGAATGAAGTAATTCCCAGAAACCTGCTCTGTGCTCCCAATAACTACTCCATCTCTCTTACATTATTTTTGTCCACTTAGTCTCAGTCTCTGTCTGTGTGTCTACCTTCACCTGTTCCTCACCAAATACAAACCCCCAATCTCTTGTTTGCTTATTCAATTTCATCTTCTTCTCCTTGTATGCTACACTTGTGTGCTGCTCCTATCTTCACTTAGCCGGTGACTGTGTGATGGCACTCAACATGTTCAATGCTATGCATGGCTGATCCACCGGCACCTGAAAACACCCATTTCAATTCATGACACACTACAACAGAACATGAATAAAAACATATGCACATGAATAACGAAGATTCAGCCGTTCACGCTCTCCTTATTAGGCAGCGTGAAACACATTAGAACAAAATGATACATAAATACATGAATGAAAAATATATCAAACTATAATATCACGTTAAAACTATACCCACCTAATAAGTCAAACTGCTATACAAGAATTTCAAAATATTTATGGAATGACATTTATAATCCATATATGTTGGGTTTAAATTCAAATTTTGGTTGATTTGCTCTGTAAGAGACTTGTCAGGTATGAGTGATTCTGACTACACAGAACACCAAACAAAGAACCATTTCTGCATCAGAAACAACCCTTTCCCCACCATAACCTCTGTTGTTTCATTTCCATGTCACCTGGATAAGCCTGTACCTGCTCATTATTGTTTCCCAAACTTGAAACAAAAAACAAAAAATGACATGATATGATACATGTGCAATTAAGGAATGTAACTTGTAGTGAGTACTAGGAAGTGACAAGTCACAGTCAAATCAAATATTCACTGAGACCCACCACCCCATCTAGATTTCTGAGCTGTCAGCTGAGTGTAATTCTGAGCAGATAAATAGAAAATGACTCATCCCCACACACCACTATTCTATTTTCACCATTGCGTACTGCTCAAGCAACTAGACATCAGAACTTGTCATTCCTGTGGTTGTGTGTGTTCCCTTCCTATCATGACACAAATGATCTCACCCAATCTCAATATACATGTGCCCTCCTATTTCTTCCCACTCATTGTAGAATAATTTTGTATTTGGGTGACAATCTAAACACAAAGAACTATACCGATATTGGACCGTGAAAATAACCCACAAGAGAATATTATTATAGTTAAAAACTAAAGTTTCACGCTTAGATTATAAAATGACGTATTTTCATATAAAATTATGACCGTAATGAGTAATATTTTCTATTAATGTTTTGAAGTTTTGATTTTGTTTCTATTCTTAGACCTTCATTACCAAACAAACAGAAGAATATAAATAAATAATAGCATTGTTATGATCGAGACATGCCAGCTGCAATGTCTTTTGCTCCACTTTTTGTATGGAGCATAGTAATAGTAATAGTAATAGTAGTGAAATGGTGCATGGTTGGGTTGAGTTGACTTACAAAGTGTCCAGCTCCAAGAATCCAGTAAAAATGGAGGTTTTTGTATGATCTGGTGAAGCCTCTTGTAGTTTTATCTGTCCCACAGTAGAGAGGAGTCCTCTCCATGCTCTTGAAACTTTTCAGACCTTCCCACTTGAGCTTGTCAACCCATGCCTCTGTCCCCTTTGTTGCACATATCAGATCAACCTACAGTTTCATCATTATCACACAATTATTGCAAAACAACAAAAATATTATATATTAATTAATATACATATGATATACAAGTCAAATTCAGCATTTGGCCAAAAATCAAGTAGTATAAATGGTATATGTTAAAAACTGATCAAATTATAATATCATGTTGCAAATCGATTTAACGCCAAGATATTCGTTAAATGTTGATAATTAAAGTTGTGATGGTAGAGAAAGTGGGTGGTCCAGATGGAATAATCCAGCCCATTGCTTTAAGGCAAATCTCAACATCACACCCCATAATAAATAATGGAACAAAATGCTGAAAAAGACTAGCTACAAATTGATCTTACTTGTCCATTGTATATGGTCACATTCACTCCTTTGGCAAGTAGCTCATCAACCTGCAATTAACAATAATCAATCCTTTTGTTTTGTTTTGTTTTGTTTGGTGTTAAGAATCTGTAACCATAAGAAAGAGTGTAATACAAGAAAATAATGTCCCTCGTCGTTTAATTCTAAGGTACCTTACCTCATTGATCCTTGGCCTCATGAAATCACCATAGAGAGCCGAAAAAACATCATCGGACTGACCTCCCCATCTGTAATTATAACAACAATTCAATTACAGCTCAAAATATATATGTAGAAATTACTGAAAAATAAGACTTACGTGACGTTTGGAGGGATTTTAAGCTTCCTCTTGATGACACCGTTCATCAAAGTGTCGATATCACCATTACCACCAGGAGCTGAAGGTCTCATTGATCTCCTGGAACCAATGTACCTCTCATACCTCGTCTTCTTCATTGCTATTCCTTTTACCAACTCCACAGCTGTTGATGAAACCGGGTCATTTCCTGAATCCAACATGAAATTGTAGAAATCCTGCAAAAAATTCATATATTTTTCTTCATAACCATTTTTCAATTATTTTAATTTATATCCACAACACAATACCACTGAATTGCTGATGGAGCTGATTAACCCTTCGAGATCACTCCACGAACTGGTCGCTTCCTCGTACTGTCCAAGACTGATCTGTTTCTTGATCTTCTCAGCCATGCTGTTTGTTAAAATGGGTTTATCAGAAAATCTGGGTTTTATAGGAAAATTGATTATAGAACACGGACCTGTTTGATTGTTGCAGGCCATTGGAGTCGAGCCTCGAGACATCTTTCAGAAGAGGACCCCATGAAAACTGCAAAAAATTGTTCAGACCAATTAAAGTTACAACCTTTGACCACAACAAAACCTGCACAGATTCAAAATTCTTGTTCATGTACCACAAAATCTTCAGGCGAGATCCAACTATCTCCCAACACCACACCTGCATTTACAAAAATCGAAATTGAGGAAGACCCAGAATCGATAATCTGATAGAGTAACAATTTTTACTGACCTCCAAGCTTGAGCTTCAATTTCCCAGCTTTAATGGCTTGGAGAGCGGCCAATCCAAGCGTGACAGCGAATTTGCCGCCATATGACTCAGCGACGATGTGGAGAGGGCTCTTCTGGAGCACCTTGTCTCTGTTGAAAATCTCAGACAGCAATGTAGTTAAATCTGTTGCTGCTTCGACGTCGGTTTTGACCATGAGGTCAATGTCCTCCACGAAGCTGTACCCTGTCCCAACTGGGCAGTCCTGAACTCAAATTAAATGAAATCAAAACCCCAAAAAATCACATTTTGAATTGGGAATGTGAAGTTTTTTGAATAATGGGCGTGGCTTACTACGAACAAAAGATCAGCTTTTTGCAGCCAAGTCGAGTTCCGAGGCTTCAGAAACGTGTCGAGTGGACCGATTTCTTCAAAATTCCCGAGGGCAACCCCAGAAGCACCCTGTTCAATTTCATCATAAAACAAAATTTAGAAAATTATTTGATTGGATTGAAAATTTGAAATGGGTTGGTTTGGTTTGTTGCTTACGGGTCCTCCCTGCAACCAGAGAACGACAGGCCATGGCTTGGAGGGATCTTCAACTCTGTTTGGACTTCTGTAAAGCCACCAGAACATGTGTGCCTCTGCAATTCACGACCAAAAATCAAGAAACTTCCACAATTTTTTTAATTTTCATGAAAATGGATTGGAATGGGAAAAAAGGGGCTTACTGGGTCTGACTTGGACATAGCCCCATCTCTCTGAACCATCTCTATTGGTGTGCACAGCTGTGGTTGCTCCATGGATCAGAGGAACCAATAGCAGGACAGACCAAAATAGAAGAACCCACTTGCTTTCCATTTCTAAAAAGCAAGAAGAAGAAGAAGAAGAAGAAGAAGACTTAATTCACAGAGACCCAGTTGAGTTGAGGGTTTGAATGCATAAAGTGACAGTGAATTGAGACCTTCTTATATTAATTGAATTTGAAGGGGAAGCTTTTTGCTCTGTTTTGCTTTCCAACAGAAATGGCAAAAAGATTGGAAACTGCAACAGATAATCGTAAAAAGAAATAAATGATATTTTTGTTATTCCTATAATAATTGGGTAGGGTAAAAGCTGTTATTTGACTTTTCTTTGCTCTTCTTTTTCCTCCATCGATGTTGGGCCTTCATTTTCTTCTGTATTTGGAGAAATACCATATAAAAGTAAATTCAATGTATTTTATTCAATGTATTTGGGGAAATACCATATATGGACAGCTCTTTCTTTTTTTGATCGACAATGTATATGGACAACTTAATAATTCTTTGTTTCGCCAAAATTTTAAATCAGTGAGACGTAATAGGAGGGTTTGTGTTTGTTCTGTAAAAAATGCTAAAATATGAAAACTCATTTATCTCACCAATATTTATGTCACATTATAGTTTTTTATGGCTTCCTTGATAATGTTTCCTCTTCCCATTCATCGATCTTAGATAAAATTAATAACAAATGAAAACTTGAGGTGACACACAAGATAACAAGAGAAAATGACATATAACTATGCTAAAAGATAACAAGGGAAAATGACATATAACTATGCTAAGTTTTAAATTTCACTTTTAAAGTGAAAAGTCTAAAATACCTTTAGCCAATTTCTTAATTTTCATATTATGAAATTGTGGAGGTTGAGGCTTCTTCGCCAAAACCATCATACCCTATCTATAACGAGTTGGACATCTGAGTCACCTACATACGACTTCGGAAAAGAAACAAACACAAACAAACTCAAGACATGAAATGGACCTGATTTTACTGAACCACTGAGTCAACTCATGGTGGTGCTTAGGGCAAACTTCTTTTCATTTGGACAATTCATATTAATTATTAATATTATTTAATTATTATCTATTAAATAAAAGTAAAATAATTTTTAATTTGAACTGGTTAGACCAGCCTGATTTTAAATTAAAACTATTGAGGGCATTTTAGATTTTTTACAAACCAATTATGTTAGATTTAACAGAGGGCATTTCAGATTTTTTATAAATCAATTATGTTAGATATAACAGAAGTTACCCCTTAAGTGCCGCTTAAAAAAACTTGAGGTATCTGTAAAAAAATTTAAAATTGGGGTACTGATTTTGAAAATTGATATTGCTATATATAGTGATATATCGTTATTCCTTTTAAAAAAAAATTATATTGTTTGTAAATATGAACATTTACGACTTAAATGCATTATTATAATTTAAATTGTGGAAGTGTAATTTGAATTTTTCATGTTAATTTGCAAATAAAGTTTGGTTGACAGTGGTAGATTAATTGAACACGTGACCTCACCGTACAAACAAGTGTTGTTTACCACTCAAGGACCTCAAGGTTCTTTTTACTTATAGCTTGTAATACTTATCTTTCTATGTAAGAAGTTTTCTTAAAAGAAATACAAGCGCGTAAGTAGACAATTACATTACTATTTTCTTAATAATTAATGTGGGTATAATTAACAAATGAAATAAATAAACTAAAAGGGATAAGAGCAGTTGATAACATATACCTCCAATTTAACATTCATAAATTTGAGATATGTGCACGAAAATAATTACAGAAAGAAAAATAAATCTCAAATTTGTGAAGGCAGAGGAAGGGCCATGAAAAGTGGGAAATATGAACAAAATAAAGCCTGACATAATTCGACACCCAACGATTCAAGTTTAGTTTAAATAAAATAGTACGGTTCCTACCTATTGGTGGTATAAATATTCTCAGGAAAAAAAATATTTTCTTGATGAAAAATACGCCATTAGTCAGACATTATTATACTAATAAAAGAAAGCACGATGAATCCAGCGCATAATACCATAATTTTGTTGGCCAGCGCACGTTATTAATGTGCATATTTGTAGACAGTTAATTGTGGGATTGGGTTAATCATTGATGGATGAGCTGAGCCCTCCTATCCTATTATATATGACCCATCTCTTTTAAATATCAATACCTACTTAATTACAGCTGACATTTATTCAGGGCTTGTTCCAAAATCATGACACTTAAGAGGCTTGTTCTAATATTAACGAATTTTGTCAAAATATTTCTTTTACGTTTTTTTAGGCGACCGTTTAAATAAAAATAAATTTTAGGTGATCTATATGAAAATTAGGTGATCTCTAAAGTTAAAATAAACTTTAGGCGTTCTGTGTGTGATAATTGCATTTTTAGGTGATTTCTCAAGTTACGATAAACTTTAGATGACCTACGTGAGAATTGCATTTTTTTAGGTGATATTTTAAGTTTCAATAAACTTTAAGTGACCCATGTGAAAATTGTATTCGTTTAGGTGTACCTACATGGGATTATCCCACATTTTTATCCTGAAAATGATTTTAGAATTCTTATAAATTGAGAGCTTGGCTTCTCGTTTTTTTTTTACGAAAATCATTGCCCAAGCTCTACTGCAGATCAGGTCCACCGGTTCGGTTTAATCACCTAGTTCTAGCCAGCAGTCCGATTCAATTGAGGGTTGGGTGGTTCGATTCAGAATTTGCGGCCTCTTCTTGCCTGGTACACATAATTCCTACACAGATAGATCAGGTGCATTTGCTCGGGAAGCAATATATTGGGCCTCAGTGTCCTCGCTTTAGCCCAAACCGCCCTTGTGGTTCGATTCAGAACTTGTGGTTGGGCCTCTTCTTGCTTTAGCCTCCACTCTTTGGGCCTCAATGTCCTTGCTTTAGCCCAAAGCGCAAGATCTTTTTCTTCATCTGGATTGAGAAGGCTCAAAGAGTATCAGTTAGTCCCAACCCATTCAGGCCCATACAGTGACATTGCGTGCACATGGTTATTGTTGGGCTTGGTCCAATTAATGATATTGTATCCAAAATAATGAATATGCAATTGGGTTAATTGGATCTGGGCTCACTGGAAAGGATAAGGGACTTTTAGAATTTGAATGACTATTTTGAGGTAATTTATTATTAGTTATTACACTTATTTAATTATTTGTCGAGCTCAAATCAGTCTTTTACAGTCTATTTGAATTTGATCATTACCAATATTTAAGATCAAATGATTACTTACAACTGATTTGAATTGATAATTACTGGTATCAAGCTCTAATAGGTCATTTACAACCAATTCTAGTTTGACCATTCTACTGAAAATCGGCAATTTACAATTGATTTGATTATGATCTTCTCGTGAACATCAACTTTTCAAACTCAATTTGACTATCTAAATTCGATTTAACTTTGAAGGGGTTGTTAAAATAAAATAGGGCATTGCCTAGTTTATTTTAGGACTACTACCTATTAGTTAGGATTTCATATTATTATTATTATTATTATTATTATTATTATTATTATTAGTTTTCTCATTTAGTTTGATCTATAGCGTATATAAAACGTTTTCTTCTATTGTAATTGACACAACACTAATATCAATAATATTATTCCTTACAATATTTCTATCAGCTGCGACGACGACTTCAAGCCTAATATGCACACGGTCGACCAGTACATGTCCAACATGAAGCGCATCAGCTCCAATATTGTGGTTGACATTCTGGATGACAATGAAGCCCAAAGCCGACCCTACACCAGCTAGGATGCGAGCAACTCTGTTAGAATTGGAAGTGAATATTGTGTCTGACGATAAATTGAATTATAATAGTTATTGGGTTGATGAATGACCAAACCGTCATCGTTTCATAAGAAATTACCCAAATTAAAAGACAGGTTGTGATCATTTGCGTTGATGTGCTACTAATGAATTACCTTAGATCGCATCTTTCCAACTCACTATCCAACATCTTTGATTTGGTTTGCACATTCACATTATAAATAATAATGGTTCATCCCCGATCTCATTTCTATATATAATTGAGAAAATTGTAAAAAGTCTCCTTATAATTATTTTTTTTGCACAAACTCTCATTTCACTGTATTTTTGCAAAAACTCTCATTTCACTGTATTTTTGCAAAAACTCTCATTCACTCATGTTCAAATTTGCACCGTCTGTGCAAATCCGTGAAAATTAACGGAGTTTCACTTAAGTGTTGGATGTTTGAGTTAGCACGTTTAGGGGTGGGCATGGGTCTAGAACCGGACCAAACCGGTCAAAAATTGGACCGGACCGGACTCCCCGGGTCTCCATTTTAAAAACCATAACCGAAATCGTTACATGTGGTTTCCGGTTCTCCAGTCCCGATTTTGGTTCGGTTTGGATTCGGTCTCTGAGTCCGTTGCCAAAGTGTCCACCTCTAAGCATGTTCGAGTTAACACTTAAGTGACACTTTCATTAATTTTTACGAACTTGCATAGACAGTGCAAAAATAAACATGAGTAAGAGAGAGTTTTTACAAAAATACAGCGAATAAAGAATTTATGAAAAAATACATAATTATAGGGAGAGTTTTTGCACTTTTCCCAATATAATTTGTCAAAATTACTTATTCAAATAACATGAATTACTTCACTGCGTACTAAATAGTTTAGAATATTCACTTGTCGATTAGAGTTTCAGATGAAAAGCAATGAACTAATTAGCTGGAGATAAAGTAACAAGTACAGCAAATAAAGCCAAGTACGGCAATAAAGTCACAAGTACAGCAAATAAAGCCAAGGCACTGAAATAGGGGGAGACCTCGGTGTAAGCATCTAAAGACGAAGACAATTAAGATAAATGTGAGGAGAAAGGTTAAAAAGGAAGGTGCCCATAGTATGATAGAATAATTTGTACTCTTAGAACAAACAGGCCATGCCCATAAATAGCAACATATGCATATACATTTATTGCACCTTGTTCATGTTCACAACTTCACATCCATGCTGATTATTACCCAAATATATGTAATCTGAACTTATGATTCCTTTTTGTTTGAATTATAAGTAATAGCAATTAAAATTAATACTAACAACTAATAACAGATTTGATTCATTAGTACTCTCCGAAATTGGGATATTGGTGAGTGAATTGATTTGTGCAAGAGCCGGTGGGTAGTGGCAGTTAAGTCTTGGTAGTTATTAATTATAGGGTCTGTTTTCAATGGAAAATGATATGAGTGCAGGTCCAAAAATGGAATCCAAAGTGAGCTCCTTGTCCACACCTGTTAGTAAACTGGAGTTGACAAATTAAGGTTATTATCATTCTTCAACCAGCTGATCATAGATCGAGAAGATACGGTCTTATTTTTATTTTCTATGATACATTATCTGCATGGGATTCTTTGGAGGCAGGTTAATTAGGCTAGCTACTATATCTAATTAATCCTAAAAATTATCCGGTAAATTAAACACCTCCTTAATCTATTCCATATTTATGAGTTTTATGTCAATACACGATGATATTTAAGTTTTTGAGTTTGACTAGACTTTAGTGGTATCTAAGATTAATTGAATCATACATGATATACATATTAAACATTGGATATGCGCATTAATTAGTCACTAGACATAACTCTAATATCAACTCTATATTAGTTTGAGTTTTTCTCTCTCTTAGAAATCGACTCTCTTTTTTAATATAATTGTTATTTTGCCGATAAAAAATATCAACCATGTATTAGTATGTATACATATATTTGATGTATTATGATTAGTATGCACATAAACTATACAGAGATGCACTCAGTACAAACTGGTAGAACGTCCGAACCGTTTAAACTTCTATTAAGTGTTGGATCGCTGAAGATACACGTGCCGTTGTCTCAGCGCGCAGCACGTCGCAGTAAAGTTCTACCGTGGTCATTTTTAAAGTTATACCGGGTTCATAACATTTTGCAATTTCACACTAACATTCTACCGGGTCTATAATTAACATTATATCATTTCACACTGACATTCTACCGGTTCGGACGGTTTGTATTTACATTCCGGTTTGTATTTGATTCCACCACGTATTAAACATATTGTCATCACTTAATACTTATTCTCGGATCAGTTAAAAAAATTGACTATACAAGTATAAATGAACTAATATTAACCCTTCACGGAAGAATATTGTTTTGGAAGATATATAAAAGAAAGAGGAGGAATAGAGTACAAAATACCAACTATATTATATTGAAAAAAATAAGGTACAAAACACGTACCTGTCTTTGTGCAGCTTACGACACACGCTTCTCTTTGTAATTAAACTTGTCCAAGAAAACATCTTCCTCCACACTCTTTGAACCATATCACAAACTCTTTCACCTACACCTCGCTTCATCTCCATATCTTCATGTCTACAGATCTTCGGGTAGGCTCTGGCTCAGGCGGCAAAGAAGAGATGCCAAACGACGACGGAGATTGTAAAACGCCAACTTCGAGTGATCACAAGATACCAACGGCTAGGAGCTGCCCTCCCTCGCCCCGGAGGACACGCCCACGCGTTTATCGTGTGAAGAAGAGAAATTTTCTGGAGACGGAGTTCTTCGAAGCGACCGGTCGGGAGGAGTTGGAGTCGTTTTTCCGATCCCTGGGCTTAAGCCTGTCGTCTTCATCTTCATTGAAGAGATGCAAGAGTGCGTGAATGAAAAATCCAGGTCTCTCCCACGGATATACAAATTGTTTCTTATTACCTAATTATATATGTGTAATTAATAATCTTGTTGTTACCGATCATGTTTGATTAATTTAAACCCTTATTCTACTTGTATATGATGCGTGTTATGTATACTTCAGAATAAATCATTTGAGTTTTTTTCTAAGCAAAAGGATAATTGTGTTAATGAGCCAAGCCCATCTCTCCCAATGCGGGAAAGAGAAATTACGTCAATACAAGTATTCTTTTCTTGTATTGATGTAATTTTGCTAGCTCCTCTTTCTCATCTTGGGAGTGGAGAGAGAATAGCTTGGCTCGTTAATATAATTATCGTTTTAATAAAGAAAGAAAATGCTTCAAGCTGATCATACAAGAACTTAATTACATTTAAAAGCTTGGCTCATTAATATAATTGTGTATGCTCGAACTTAAATCAATTAAAAATCGAATTGAGTTTGAAAAGTGATAGAAGACAACAATTGTAGGTGCTCTACGCAGCTTCTAACCCTCCAACAATAATAACAACAAAAACTTAATTACATTTAAGGGGCACTATAGAGTTGAAGTCACAAAGTGCACGATCTCAAGAGCCAAAGCCATGCACCATATGGTGTCATATGATCTCACCTAAATATGTCACCACTAATGATGGCGGCGTACCATATCAAATTAGTCGTCACCAAATTTGAGAAATTCGAAACTCGGGGAGATCACGGTCAACTGACAAATGGGGAGATCTGAAAATTGCGGCAAAACTCGTTTTGTAATAAATAAATAATTTATATATAAGGTAATTACACATCAATACACTTAACTATCAGTCATTCTTACATTATTATCCCGAACAAGAAAACTAGATTTTGCACTCATCAAACCATAGTTTTGATATTATTAACTTTAACGGGGTTAAATCTGACAAATTTTTGAAGTAGAAATACCAAAATGTTCTCACTAGTTCTGATTTGAAATCAAGCTAGTATGACCAGGAGAAACTTCATAATCAAATAAGTATAACTAAAGCTTTTTATTACTTTCATAGGTTACCTAAACCAAATTAATTATCACCATACTATATAACGTAACATTTTTTTTTGAAATGATGATTTTACCCCTCCATTAAATAATTGATCTATGTCAAATGTTATGGACATATTAGTCTTTTCGCATAACGAAAATTAAAATGACAAGATTTCCCCTAATCACATGACCCCTCTCTGCCTCTTTCGTTGTTCACTTTTTTCTCTCTAATTCTCTAGGTTTCCGGTGGAGCTTACTTCTGTCGTCGGCGGAGTCAAGTATGCATGAGGAATAGATTGGAGAAGCCCTCTCTCTTCGCTTGCATCTCCTCTGGTGTTGGGCGGAGATGCACTGTGAATAGAGAGGTTCGAACCATCTTTGCTACTGCACTTCCGATGCTGGCTAGAGTTGTAGGCATAGATGGCATCGAAGCTGAGGAGGTCAATTCGAGGGTTTCAAATCAGATATTAGTTTTTCATATCTGATTTCCCCTTTTGCGTTGACGGAGGAGGGCATGATTCGAGATCCAGGGAGTGGGGATGGCGAGGAATCTGAATTTCGGTGATGTCTTCTCAGATCCGAGATCTGACATTGCGCGAGTCTTGACTTAGAGGGGAATGGGTTTACTCGCTCGAGTCTCTATGTATCACCGGGAGAGTTTAGGTTATTTATTGTTGCTATTTGGTATTTTGATAGTTGTTAGTGTGTTCAGAGTTGGTTGTACTGTTTGGTTTTTGGAAAATGATTTCTGAGCTTGGGTCTTTTGGTGTGTTTGTGAGCTATCTTAGTTTGCTTTCAAAAAGAAAACTAGTAGTTGAGAACTGTACAAGTGAGGTGTCATTTTCCTTCAAATTGTTCTCTCTTCCTAAATTATTCTTTACTCCTACAAATCCAAATACCACACTCCATATAAAACTGCATAAAGGCTCACACACATCGAAATCTAAAACCCTCCAAATCAGTCCCTCCGGGCATTTTTATCAGTCATCTGATGTGAATACCAAAACATCCTAGAAATTTGAACAACCTCCCGAAACTTCCATCAAAATTTACACCACATTTTACCACTAGCACGGTGAATCCACACGTAGCCTGTTAAATCAGCAGACACACGACACCTGTCAATCCACTCGTCACCTTCCGGTAACTTCAGACAAATCTATAACTAAATCTCAACCCCTCTTCACCACATTCACTCACTCACTAACAGTAACAGCAAAACCAAAATGCCTCCGAAGAAGAAAGTGTTGGTGCAGAGAACGACTAAGAAAGTGGTGAAAGAAACCGTCCAAGTCGCGGTGGTCCAGAACTGCAGCGAAAACACAAACAATCAAGATCAAGAAACAGAAACAGAGAAAAAGCCCACAGAAGTCAAAGACAAGAACCCAGAACAAGTGGAGGTACAAATCGAAGAACCCAACAACAAAAACGACGCCGTGGGGACCCCGGAGAAGGAGGAGGAGCAGAAGCAGAGGAAGGGCAAGAAACAGAGGAAGAGGAAGAAACAGAGGGAGCCACGTGGCGGCGGAGGGGAGGAGTACAGGAGGTACGTGTACAAGGTGCTGAAGCAGGTGCACCCGGACCTGGGGGTGTCGGCGCAGGCTATGGCGGTGCTCAACGGCTTCATGAACGACATGTTCGAGAGGCTTGCGGCCGAGGCGGCCAAGCTGTCCGCGTACACTTGGAAGAAGACCCTGACCTCGAGGGAGGTTCAAGGGGCGGTCAGGCTGGTTCTACCGGGAGAGATCGGGAAGCATGCGGTGGCCGAAGGAGCCAAGGCCGTTACTAACTACGTGACCTACTCTGCTTGACTCTAGTTAGTGTGTTTAATTTGGGTTTTTTAAATTAGGAGCGCCTGTGTGTAGACTATTAGCATTAGCTAGTACGTGTTAGTATGTAAATAATCAGTGTCTCGGGTCATGTCAGAACGGAGAAGTTGCATTCACAAGCCACAAGTGTGATAACATGAGATATGTAGATGCAAATCAGTTCAATTCTTATAATCGAGTCAAAACTGTATGGTTTAAGTCTGATCTAGGGCTGGTGTTGGGTTCAAACTCCAAAGTGCAAACCCTTATAACTTATCAATATAGTAAATGAAACTACGAACTCTAAGCAACAAATTAAACTGAGCAATCAGTGGCTCCACATTTTATTTAAACGTTTTATTCGTGGGTTATGGGGATACAGATCCGTAAATCTTTGAGAGATATATAGATGTGACCCATGCAAGTGTCAACAACTGTATTAATATACGAGACCTAGAACTAATCAGCAAATTGAATGCTCTCTTTAAAATCTGATCCAAACCTAAATACAGTAGATACTTGTATACATGTGCAGAGATATCTCAAATTAAATTTTGAGAAGCCGCATTAAAAGTAATGCACATAAACTCTTTCACTTTTATTCAGATCAGAAAAGCCATTGATATGCCCAATGTTACTTACAATCACCTGAATATGTGTAATGCAAGAACACCAAAAAAAAAGAAGAAAAAACCTCAGTAGGGACAGGATGAAAAACCCGTAATATGCTGCCGATCAAGCGTTCTTCTCAACAGTTCACGAGATTGAATAAGCCCGGATCACCTCGACTACCGGTGCCAGACACATAGGGCACTTATCTCCTCTCTGTACCAAGCCATTCATACATTTTGAACATGTGCACATGTGACCACAACTGTGGAATCAAAATCAAGTTCAAAATAAATATATGCAGGCATGACAGGAGTGTGAGCAGGCTGATGAATGTGTAATTTTACCTGTACAACAGAGAATCAATACTGCTCTCACAGCACACACAGCAAGTTCCCTTCCTTACATAGTCCAACTTAGATCCCTCTTCTGGAAAACCTTCCCCTGAAATCCCTACAAACAATAAATAATAGGTGCATTCAAGGAAGGGATATGATAATGACTGCACTATAACTGCCAGCAGTCCATGCTTATGATCGACTTGGAAAATAATCCACATAACATTCTTTCATGCAAACCTATACCTTCCACAGGATTTCATAGTTCGTCGTCAAAATGTAATGAACAATGAATTTACATAGGCAAAACTGAGTCTATTTTGTTGTTTCATCCTCCATATGTTGAGGGTTATCGCTTGTATCTAAGTGGAGAATTCTAGGATAAAAAAAACTGGGCCTGATTGATGATTAAATAACCTATTGAACACAATATGATTAAGAAGAAAATATATCCAAACCTGATGAACTAGGAGACCTATTCAGTGCTGCAGAAACTTCTTGTCTTATTGAGCGTTGCAACTCGAGCTGCATATCCATGCAGGTCTCTAGCATTTTTTGCATGCTATTCATCCTCTGC
Source organism: Geranium brycei (assembly GCA_036897365.1). Classification (NCBI taxonomy): domain Eukaryota; kingdom Viridiplantae; phylum Streptophyta; class Magnoliopsida; order Geraniales; family Geraniaceae; genus Geranium; species Geranium brycei. The sequence continues at coordinate 35,485 of JAYMTP010000151.1, forward strand.
TGTAGCCTAGCCATGTCAGTTCTCATGTCATTGATCACATCCCACTCCTGCACAACACGAGGAGCATAATTCAATCATAAAGAATAAAATAAAACAGATGGCTTCAAGTATTAAATTTCATCCACTAAAAGCAAGTTTGTGTTTAAGGGGTACCCACAGTTCCGAAATGCTGATGCATGTCCTGCCGCTGCCAATTATCATTATGTGAGCCATTGTCCCAGAGCGACTGAACAGGGAGCATTGGGGGTGAAGGCAGAGAAAGTAATGAACTTCCAGCTGCAATAGTCTCTTCTTCATTATGATCCCTGCTCTGCTGCCCCAAATCTCGTTCTCCAGATTGAGAAGACAGTGTTCCGTGCATCTCCAAGTCAATGGAAGCTCGACTTTGCCTTTCAACATATGACTGTAGTATATGGTCAAGACTTTCGCGGAAACCACTACGAAGAAGACCAGAGACACGTCTCCTGCAACATGAGCAACAGAAATCAATAAATTTTTAGTTATGTGAAGGGCAATATATATGTGTCATTACAATTCAAGAACTATAGTGGTACCTGTTTAGGAGTTCCCTGAGTTCTGTACTGTTTTCATTATCATCATCTGGTAAATAAAATCTATCAACCCTTCCAACTGGAGCAGCCGGTTCATTGGAAGGCCCTTCTAACCAATTTTGCACAGCCTCCTGAGAGCTGTCTTCCTCTTGCCATACTTCTGGAGCTTCTTGCATATAGGCATCTTCACTCGCCAACAAGTCTTGAGACCATTCATAATCGGCCATCTCTTGCTGATTTACATCCATATCTCCTCCAATACCATTGCTCCATTCATTATACTCAACATTAACTCCATGCCGATCTGTTAGTTCATTTTCCACAACTTGTTCTTCCTGCTGTTCTTCTTGAGCATCAAATTCTTGCCAATTCATGTCTTCAATGGTGTTTGCTTCTACATTTTCTGTATGCCCATTCACAATGTGGAAACCACTAATTGGCTCGGATTGTTCATGAAGTACTCGGCTAGCTTCTCTCAGATGACTATGTTGTCTGGTAACATCATTTCTTTCAACATTGGCTGAAGGTAGCCAATCAATTGGTTCAGATTGTTCATAGAGTACTTCGCTGGCTTCTCGCAGATGAGAATGTTCTCCTTCATGATTCTGCAATGTGTCTTCGGACCAGGCAATACTAGATTCCTCCTGCCAGTTTTCATCCGAGTTTTGGCTAGTATTATCGCTTCTTTCAACTAATTCAATACTAGCTGAAGGTAGCCAACCTCTTGCCACATTCCTCAAATCCTGTTCCTGCCACGGCTCTACCTGACTATAAGATTCTTGCCAACTTATATCTTCAACATTATTACCTTCCAAAATAGTTCTACCAGCGATTGATCCACAACTATCACTTTCTTGGTTACTGGGCTCAGATGGTTCGTGAAACTCATCAATCACCTCATGTGAATTGTTTGTTTCAGTTTGATCATTGCCGTTACAAATAATATTGTTGTTGCTCGATGTATCAGAATGGTTGCTGCTTACTAGACCACTAACAGAAGGGTCCAATCTAGAAATAAATTCATACCTGCTAAAAAGAAATTGTTCTTATAATGTACCTCCAGAAAGTAGGAAGAAGGCTTAAAGGCAAACTGACCAAAATAAATGCATAGAAAATATACAGTAATTTTGATGTGATTACAAACTTACAGACAATAGCGATATGGTACTTCAAAAAACATAGTCAAATATAGTACTTCAAAAAATGCAAAGAAAGCTTCATCTGATATTACAGAAGAAATTTTGTTGCGCAAGTGGGTTAATGAGCAAATACCTGAGACTAGATACTGTATGCCTTTGTCTCAATAAACCTAGTTCACTTGCCGCCATGGTACTAGGCCTCTTGTCCTCAACAATTCTGTCATTTCGCAAGAATCTACCACGTAGTAATGACTACAGGTTGGAAATTTAAAATAGGAATAAGATCATTAAGTAACACATGATATTAATACAAATTGAAAAGCTCATAGCACATATAGATATCAAAATGCATAAGAACCCTTGATGATAAAACAGTAGACAGCAAAAACAAGCAGCTTAATACAGACCACATCATTCTAAAAGAAAAGATGAGGATATTTAAACACGTCCTGATGAAACTTCATATCTATTATGTTGCCTACAAACATACAGTAGTACAAAATCAACTCCAATTCATAGTATCACACAGGGAAGAACTTGGAGCAAGCACACAAGATATTATCAGTAATTTCATTGTTGACAAAACCATTGCATCTTATACTTCCTTCACTTGAAAACATTCTTCAATAGTGAAAACTGTAATGGCATTTTATGGCATTTTTTATCATGGAATAAGATATAACCGCCACAATTAGCACAGGACAACAACAAATCTTGTGCAAACTAACCTGAATACGATTTCGATGTGCAAACTGTGATACTGCCCGGAGCATCATCAAGCCTTGCAGCTCCATTCGCCTTTGCTTCTCAGCCTTATTCAGCATATCAAGTAGAACCTGTCTTCCACATAACTTACGATTTCCCCTCCGGATATGCTCAGTCCGGCCCCCATTCTGATTGGCTGTAAATCCATCAAGGACTCGCCCAATATGACTACCAATTTCAGTTACTCGTGCTTCTCTAGTATCACAACAAGTGCCTCTCTGCTCTCTGGTCATCTGGACACGCTCCCTTTTAATTCTCACCCTCTCCTGCTCAGTTTCGCCAGGACATTCTGTCCTTGAGTTGTTGTTCATGCCAGAGACATTACATGCCCGTTCCATCTGACTGCTGTTCATCCATTCCTGGTAAATTTCTCGAACCCTCTCCCTTTGAACTTCTCCAAAATCACCAGAACGATCAAATATAGAGTTATTTGGGTCCTTATATTCATGATCTGTCCCACTTTGGTCAGAATCATGAGGTTGAGGAGCACCAGCACTTGATAGGTTGGAGTCCAACAAGTCAGTCCTCCGATGATTCAGCATCTCATCATATCTGTGTTGAACATGGCTCACCACATGCTCATCCTCGAGCTCCCGCCACATCTGCAGGAGCGAGGATGCCCGGGTGCTTGGGCATCTCTCATCCCCATACTGCCTTGAGACTTGAGAGCGAGACTCCCTCCTGAACGAGGAATCAAGAGCAGAAATGTTGCGTACACCAGCAATAGCCATTACTCTAAATTAATGGTTACACTCTTGAACGCATGTTTTAAACACACATAAATGGATGTGTTATTAACAGAAGGTACGATCAAACCAGTCCTCGTACAAACAAGTAACTGTATTCGATCAATCCATAATAGCAGTCACCATTGTCACCTCTGTTGCTACCAGCAAGCTTGACACTTGAAGGCAATGAAATGCAATCAACAAAACTACCCAACATCAATAATCCAACCCTTCCCAGAAATCGTCTGCTCCAATTGCTTCCCCTTTTATTTCACTGCAGCAATAAAAAAAAACTGTTTTCATTTTATACATTTTGTATCTCAACAACCAAATTAACTTAACCTAGAAACAAACAAGGCATGAGTACACTATTTAGGCACCAAAAGCATAGATTGGTCCAAAATCCCAAACTCAAAAGTACTCCGGCCATAAATCTCAACCTGTTTGGTTGCTGAGAAAATGTAGAAAAAGGAACATAAATCAAAACAACTGATCCAAGATTTCTCACAATCAGAACCCATAAAACTCGGAAACCCCATGATGAACAACATTGAACCCGATCAAATTGGGACTCCCAATACCTAAAACCCATTCCAAAATTAATTCCTATTTTTCATACAGACATCAGACACCACACTAGAGCTGCATTGCATTCAATCCCGAGAAAAATAAACAAAAACTAATCAGGATCTACGCGAATCACGGCGAACATTTATTGACATCCACAGCAAATTAAAATTGAAGAAACGTACCAGTGATTCAGTGAAGCTGTGTCCTTGATTTCGAAGTATCTGTGCAGAGAGAGAGAGAATGTAGAGAAGATGAAGAACAGAGTATTTTGGGAGAGAGAGGGAAGAGCGGCGATTTACAAATAATAAATAAGAGCCACGTCATTATTTATTTATCAGATTCTTCGATTAACCAAAATATTATGGTACCAACACGTGGCAGCTCTCCCTATTTTCAAACATTTTCTCACGTGAGACACACGTGTAAGATAATTTTTTTTCTTTTGACAATGAAAGGACTCGAGATATTATTACTCCAAATCCTTATTAAGTACACATGTTAGAGAAGCTGGAATAGTTTCGGTCTTGAGCTCACAATCAAAACCCTGTCGGACTAAACTTGCTACCGTACGAACCGCTAAGTTACTTGATCGACGAATGAAACAAATAAAAAAAGATACATTATCATGAATAATACTATGACATTCTCTCATTAACAGCCTTAATGGAGAACGAAAGATAATTAAACCGTTGTATACACTACTCTAATATTTGATCATCATTTCTATTAAGCTGTGGATAATCGTTAATTAAACATTCACATTATTCATAAGGTGATATTATACAAGTTTTATTTGAGATTAATGATTAGTTTATACGATGTTATATTTTCGAAACAAAATTATTTTTTTATGGTGGTCCTCCTGCCTGCTACATCAAAAGAAGAAAAGAAATGCTTAAAACAAGGGCTAGTTTGTAAATGGAGTATACGTGAACCCAAAGTTATCAGAAAACACATGTTTGGTTGAATATTGCAGATTCTACTCAGCTTCAACTCTCAACCACACTTGCTTGCTGACCTTAAAGTCAAATCCAAGTTAGATAATTCCCCTCTTTCTTAATTAATTTGATTCTTGTTAAGCAGTAGTAAAGATGTATTAATTAATCATCAATTAAGTTGCACTCTATGTGCAGAATGCAGTAAAAGAAGATTGGTTGTCATTGTCAATTGCAGAATCTATTTAAGATCTCACCATCTTACCTAATATATATGATGGATGGAAGTAGAGTCGTAAATTAGACAAATTTTTAACCACCGTCTCAAATTCAATTAGTTAAATATTTGGGTCATGCTTGTTATTATAAAGTAATTACATCATATTAGCATTCCGGCGACGCACGTCAAAGATGTCAGACGCCGGTAAAAACCTAAGGACGTCTCACGTGGGACGTCTGCAACCCTTACTTTGATTACCGGCGGCAGACGTAGTCAGTGCGACGCTAAAAACTACCGATCACAAACATTATTAAGTTAGGGGTTGCGGACGTCCCACGTGAGACGCCATTAGATTTTTACTGGCGCCCGACGGCCCCTGCGCGAGCCGCCCTTAAGTTTATACCGGCGTCTGACATATAAGGTGCGCCGCCTTTAACTGTGACTTTATATTTTCATATCTCTTTCTTTCCTTTCTCTTATCCTTTCTTCTCTTCCTCATTTTCTCTCTCGACTCTATAACTCTTTCTTTCCTTTCTTCTCTTCTCTTTTTTTTTCTCTCTCGACTTCATGCATTCTTTCCGACCTTCAGTTGTCGCTGCCGTACTACCCTCGTTGTCGGGCACAATTCGCCCCCAAACCCTTTTCTTTTTAAGAAGAATGAGAATCGAGCTCATTTCATGTTCTTCATCCTCCTCCCACCAGACCCCCAAAACTCATCTCATTAAGGTCATAACTGTGAACCCAAATGGGTCACAAGTAGGTGTAAAAGGTGCTTCCTATGGGTCACAACCTCAACTTGCACCCATTTATATTGTAGCTGATTCATAACCATGAGAGTCTCCCATGGTGGTCATGAGGAGCATTTTGAAATTAATTGATTCCAAAATACATAATATTTTTTTTATTAATAACTGGCGGCGCACCTCTGCACGTGAGACGACCTTAGTTAGGGGTTGCACACTTATCACATAGGACGTCGTTAGGTAGAGGTTGTGCACTCTTCCACGTGAAACACTGTTAGTTAGCAGCTACACACTCATAATATGTGCACCGCCCGTAGCTTCGCGCTGCAAGCTGTTAACCGCGTCATACAGGCTGCGCACAGTGCGCCACCTATGATTAAGGGTAGTGTTTTTTCAGTCATTGCCGGCGCATTATGTCAGCCGCTGGTAAAACAAAAATCCAATAGTGAGTTCGAGTTGAATTAGAGTTCAAGCATGACCTTTTTAAATCTTAACATGCTTATGAACTTGCTCATTAAATATTTAATTAATTATATATTTTCTTTTTAATATATATTGATAATAAAACTAAACGTGCTGAACTATTTGATCTCGAGCTTGCTTGTTTAATATTTATTTTTTAATTTTAGTTTTAACTTTTGATGAATATTTGTATTGAAAATTAGGCGAATCAAACTGAATTCAACCTTTTCTATTTTTTTTTGAGCCAAACTCAAATTTAAGTGCATAAACTTATTCAAGCTCGAACTGAACACTGATTTTAGGAGCCGAACTCTACTAAATTGAACTTTAATTTGGCTCGTTTACTCGCAGGAGCCAAATATTTAATGTTGTGCTGTGATAAAGTCAATTGCCAGATATTAAACAAGGTGATGAAAAGATATTTCATTTTAAATATCCCCTGTGATCACAAAACATGTGTCCATATATATGGGCCTATGTCAATTTCCTACCATAATATATAGTAGTTGTTGATATTTGCTTTAAACGGAAAAGAGTAATGGGAGAGCTATTATTTTGGAAAGAAAAAATGTTGAGAGGCCAACACATGACCATACCTGATCTTGATGGTCTCCGGCGAAAAGTGTGCACATGACATTAATTAAGGTCCGCACAATGCACCTCTTCTCATTGTTTTCATCTACATACATATGGGCCCATCTTTTGTTATAGGCAATAGATATTTTCCGAACTTCTCTACACTTTTGACCTACACGTTTCTCTATTCACCCAGAACGTGCACAAAAGCTATCGTATTGCAATGTACTTGTGAACGTGTAGTGTCGTGCAATGTAGTTAATTCTCAATGTATATGATTGTTTCGTCAGTGAAGTTGATGTAATAATTATAGGTGCATGCATATGCACAGATATGTAGACATTGTATTATAAGTGAGAAGTGATGTTGGTTTCTGTGTTAACGTTGTGACCCTCGGGAAAGTGACAAGTGCTTATATATGGTAGAAGATAAATGATGTGCACGGTAGGTCAACTGACCTATGGATAAAATCTGACAGTTTGTACTTGGATTGAAAGGGGATTGAAGGGTCAAGAGCTTGACATTCTTGATGACACCAGTTGTATAAAATTGATGTTACATTTCACATGGTTCCAGGTTTCTTGCACATGTCCACCAGAGCCCAACCGAAGCCCTTGTAGTGAATAGCAGCTTTCTTTCTTGGTCGATGCTTTCTTCTTTGTATTTGTATTTGACGGTAAAATTTCACTGATTTGCTGACATAATTATTTCAAACTTTAAAATTTTGAGTGAAAATGGGTCTAGTTTTCAGTCCGTCTCAATTTACGCATTTTTATTAGATTTTAACTTTTATAAATTATTAAACGTATATATTGTCACTTTTAAATTTTCAAAATCATATAATTTTATTTATTTCACTTAATTATTAAAATGATTAACTTTGACACACTTAATTGATAACTTCAAACAACTTTGAGATCTTGATGAGAAATGTATAGGATTTATATTTTTTTAAAAGATTTTTTATAAAATTTGGAGGTCATTTGATTAGGCGAAAGTGAGCCCAAAATTATTGTTAAAAAGAGAAAATTTGAGTTTTTGCATGTTTGTAGAAGTCTCATATTGCTTAGATATCGAGAAGGCTTGGACTTTGGCTATTACAATTAGACATTTTTTCCATTATTTCAATATCTCAAAATATGTAATTTTTTATTTATATGTAAAAGAAGGAACCCTAGCATCTTAGAGATCAATTGGACTAGTAAAGGGTTGTTCATCGAGTCGGGTTGGGTAGACCCGACTAGTTTTGGACCCTACTCGATCTCTGTCGGGTCCATGAAACCAGAACCAATACTCACTTAAGTTGATGTCAAGTGAGTAGGGTTGTCCATCGAGTCGGGTTGGGTAGACCCGGCTCGGGTCGTACCCGACTCGGTTGGAGTTGGGTACCAAAACCCAGACCCGATACTCGACTCGGTTGAGGAGTCGGGTAGTCGGGTTCGGGTAGACTCGAGTGTCAGGTGAGTAAGGTATACCCAAGACATCTGATGGGCCTAAATATTTGGGCTCATTTTCATTTCTTGAAGTCAGGCCCACATAATTTTCAGCTTTAGCCCAAACTGGTTTTGAAGTCCAATTTCTTTGAAGCCCATTTAGTTTTTAAGCCCATTCATATATATACATTTCCACATTCAACACTTACATTTACATTTACATTTACAAATTATTGTACAAATTATTACATTTACATTTCCACATTCAAGTATTTCCAATTCCAGTAGCCTACCCCACTGCCCACTGCCAGCCTACATGAAGAAGAAGAAGAAGAACAAATTTTGTAATTATAATTGAACTTTGAAAGTATCATATACAAAAGAGACTAAAATAACTTTGGCAATTT
>JAYMTP010000152.1:0-43993 GCA_036897365.1 Geranium brycei
AACGAGCCGAGCTCGAGCCTAACCTTTTAAGGCTCGATAAGATCGCGAACCGGCTCGTTTAATATTTAATGAATTATATATTTATATTAATATTCATATATTTATAAAATACTTATAATAGAATTAGGCAAGTCGAATCAAATCAAACCAATCTCAAGTTGGCTCATTTATTATTTAATGAATTATTTAATTTTTAATGAATATTTGTACTTAAATTTAAGCGAACTGAATTGAGCCGAGCTCGAGCTCGTCTATTTTATTTCGAGCCGAACTCGAGCTTAACTGTATAAGCTCGTTCGAGCCCGAGCCGAGCTCGACTTAATCACTTTTTTCACAAGCCGAGCTGAGCCCTGCCAAAATGAGGCTCGACTCGGCTCGTTTACACCCCTAGCTATATATGTTTGTTGAGAAACTCATCGCAACAAATGTACCAAAAAAGTTGAAGTAACAATATGGGTAGAAACTTGGACATATAATCTAGATCCGACATTAAATGATTCCTTAAATTCATACTTAAAACTGAACCATGACCACGATTCTGATTTTATCAGTATCGTGTTTAAAGTACCAACCCTAATGCCTAATATAGAGTTTCATGAGTAAGTAAGGGAATAGTGTAAATTTTCTTAATAAAAAAACATACATGTCTTCTTCATTTCCTTCAAGACCAATATGAGAAATTTATAATTCAGATTTTTATGGTCATGGTCTTCAACCTTTGTATATCTTCTGATCAAGAATCAACGTCAAAATGGCATCAAGTAAATAAGTCACCAATATACATATTGCACCTATATATGCTAATGAGCATTACCTCAATTCTCTGTTCTACACTCAAAAATAGATGAAAACTTTAGGGTATATTACCCTCGACAACTATGAGAAAATGGCCCTAACTTTCTGAGGTGGGATTTGCTTGTTTCGTCGCCGGAGATCATCTATGAGGACACCGGTTTCGGTCATGCCCGAACATCGCCTATAAGCCGCAACCATTTTCTTGGTAGAGAGCTCTAATTCTTTTTTGTCATCAAGAATGATTTGATAGTTCCTGCACTTTACACTGCAAAACCCTTGATCACCCCTACAAAATTACATACATACATTTCTTAATTAGTTTTTGGTCAAAATGTATTACACATAACTAGAAAGATACAACAATTCAATGTGTTTACTTTAGTCAGGACGACTTTTTTGACAAACATGACATACTATCATGTCAGGGGCACCTCGTGCCCCCATACTGACAAACATGACATACTGTCATGTCAGGAGTACCTCGTGCCCTCATATACTTCAAAATGGGCATGTCATGGGCATCTCGTGCCCCCCATACTTCACCCTTGAATCTTGACTCGCGGGTAGATTAAGACATATCTGTTAGAATTGGATGTATGAGAGGAATTTTGGCATTCTTCGGCGAGTAGGAGCATGGGACCGAACTTCATGAAATGTTGGAAAAGGAGATTTATGTTGAATGAGCTCTATGACTGTGTTACAAGATTCAAGGAGACCATGAAATGCTTGAAAGACAAGATCTTGATCTTTAATGGGCTGGGTTACATGAGCTAGATTATCCGAAATAATTTTGATCCTTTGGCAATTTAGGTAATACACATAAAATAATAATAATTATTATTATTATTATAATAATAATATCTAACAAAATCATTACCACAAACTTTAAAACAAAATTCAGTAGGTGTTTGGACCAGGAATAGGCTCAAATCAACAATTGTAAAAGAGAAGTGACAATGATTCTCTAATTCTCATACTTGCAAAACTACCAAACAAACCTATATATGTTGCCCATTCAAGAACTAGCTTTCTCTTGGTTTCTTGAAGTCAAGCCTATGAACCCAAGAAGTCTCCAAGATTGAATACTGAAATGAACCCAATCAAGAGAAAGCCATGGACTTGTAATTGATTCATTACCTGTACATGTAAACATCCATATCTGGGCTCAACCTCTTTCTGCACAAAAAACAGGACCTGAGGTAGCAAGACTGTTGAGGAGGAGGGGTGATGACGTCAGCATGAGATTGAGGTTGCTGGTTCAATCTCAACCTCAACCTCAAAGCTGCAGATACAAGGATGGTGTTGGAATCATCCTTGTACCCATGTGATGATACAAGAATCCCCAACCCAACAGCCATTGAAGAAGAAGCTTCATGACTTGACAAATGGTCTCTCTTTCTTGTAATGAACTTATCAAGCATTTTTGTCAATCTTGTTGATAGAGAGAGAGATTGTGATTCTTGTGAAATGGAGTGATGGGTATTTAAAAGCACTTCTAGGAACAAACAAAAAAAATAATATTTTAGAATAAAAATAAAAAAACCATGTGTTTTAAGTCTTTTGGGGTCATTTTTAATTGGTCACATGCTTCAATTTGCTTTATATTATCAAAGTAAACATAAATCATTGTAAATTATGGGCTTGAACCGCTTGGTTGTAAGTTCCATTCACATTATTGCAATAAAAATATGAATTAAATTATCATTTTTCAACTTTGGCTGGTCCACCATCTGTACAAATATATTTTAAAAACGTGGAAATTGTGAGAAATATATTAGCTAAGAGTTTAATTACCGTTATGCCACTCATCAGCCAAAACAAACAAAAAAACATCGATCAAAAGACTTTGGACCCACGAGTTGATGGATCCAACTCACTATGTAAGAAAAAGATAGCAAACAACCAAAACACATATAATTTGATTGAAAACTATATTATTAGTTTTGTTCGTGCATGCTTTTAAATGTGTACATTTCTTATATCAATAACGACAATGTTGTTAACATGTTCACATGAGAAAATCATATTTTAAAGAATATTTTTTTGAAAATTTGAATCTAACTTCGATAAATCTTTAATCAATTCATATGAATATCACATAAAATAATTTACATAGTTTAACTAAATATTATATATATTTCAAACTATGGTATTAGGATTAGAATAATTTTTTTTAATGTTCTAATTAATCACTGGATTCATTCATGGTGGTCACATAAATCACTTTCAGTCCACATTAGGATTCATATATCGATGTTAATTTAGACACTAAGCTAATGAGAGACCATCTCATACCTATTAATTGAAAATTTGGGGTCTTTTAATATTTTTTTTTCTAACCAAGATCTTAAACATCCGATTTTACAATTTGAGCACCTTTTATATTTTTAATTCATTAAAAATAAATTTAGTTATCTCCTTTTCACTCGCAAAAACGACGAAGGTAGGTATAAATCTTCATTATATAGGATGAAGATGATGAGTAAGGAGAAGTCATGGTTTTAAATCTTTATCTCTTATCTATTTATTTATTATTATGATAAAATGTCATAGTCATGCTTTTTAACTAAAACACCATTAAAACAAAAGCTTGTATTAACCCATTGTTTAAATTATCAATATTCTTTTTATTTCCTTTCGGTAAATAAAAGCATTTATAATGTTAGGAAGACAGCTTGAAGCTATATTCTACAAATATTTTAATCAGTCATCCAAACATTGATAATGTAATTTATACAAAAAAAGCACTGCTAACTCTAGAAACCAAATCTACTATATTTTAATTTATCAAATGTATCATGGTAATTAAGTGGCAACACTAGGGCTGTCCATATATGGTTAACCGGGACCAGCGGCTTAAATTAAAAACCGAATTGGTCGTGTCCGGTTTTTAAATTCTGGAACCGAAGCCGGCCGGAATTTGGTTGAGACCGGACTTCTGGTTAACTGTAAATTTCGGTCGGTTTTATCGGTTAACCGAAACCGGTTATGATTTTTAAAAAAATTAAAATTTAATGAAAAAAATCTCAAAACCCTAGATTTTTCTATCCGTCGCCGTCGCCGCCGCTGTACCGGTCGGTACCGGTTAACCGCGGTTATCAAAATTAAAAACTATAGACCGGACCGGTTCTTACCGGTTTTGACAAATCAAAACCGAATTACTACCGGTTTGTTTCGGTTTCGGTTTTATTCAGTCCGGTTTAGTCCGGTTTCGGTCGGTTTCCCGGTTTCCGAGTTTATATGGACACCCCTAGGCAACACAGCACACTTAAAACAAAAAATAAATAAAATAATGGAATGGAATGTCAAAAACCCAATTAGGCCCAAAATGAATGTTTAAGGCCCATTCTAGTGATCCGTTTTTTATATTCCATGCCCAACATGAAAACTGCAATAAGATGTGGCTTGAAGGGGAGGCCCAAGTTATGGAATAAAACGACTTGTCGTTTCATATGTTGTTTCCTTTAACCTTTGCTTCCGAATGATCTCTTCAACTTGATGGAGTTTGGTACTTCAACTTTGATGCATTGATCAGCCTAAAACATTCACAATCTGTATCGGGGAAATCAAATACAAATCATAATAGAATACGAACTGTCCAAATTGGTTGGGAGTCGTTCATCCGGCGAGATTATGTCAGCGCGCGACATGGGACATCGATTTTACAACAAGTTCATTATGTATTTCTACCGTGTTTGTAAGGGTGTTACGAGAATTTTACACTATGTTCATCATGTGTTTATAACGTGTTTGTACTATGTTTCCACCATATGTATACCATGTTTTTATCGGGTTTACACCATACACGTGCGTGCACTCGTTTATACAATTTCTAATTTGTTTATACCAGTTCACAAGTTACAGTGTCTTTATACCAATTCACACTCTGTTTACACCATTTCGCGCTCTGTTTACACCACTTATTCCATGGGTGAACTATGTGCGCACAAGTCACATTGTATTTACAGTAGTTCACACTCTCTTTCTACCGGTACCAGCAAAAAAATCAGAATTATCCCTCACTTTCACTTATGGGGATGTGTGCTAGTGTGACGTGTCGCGCACTAGTGTGAACTCGTCAAATCATCCAATTGAGGGCACAATCGTCATTATACACATTTGACATAAATAATATCACTTAATTAATTATTTCTTTTTTTATCTCTGCTGAATAATATACATCTAATCCAACATGAATAATATCTCTTAATTAATTATTTCCCTTTTTAAGATTGTTTGTGTTATTCTAACTTTTTTGATGAGTATGATTGTTTTCCATTATCTTTTGGTGGACAAACTTTGTTCTAATATGGATATAGTTCACTTACTAACGGACAATTGTAGTATTCGGACATGTATGATCATGTTTTCACATAATTCGCAATAGGACATACCTGTTTTAGTGTGGACATAGTTACCTTCTGGAGAAAAATATTAAAGACTTGAGTGGTAAGTATGTACTTTGTTTTTCTTCATATTTGTTAGGACACACCTATTCTGCAATAGATATAGTTCATTTAGTTGTGTTTAATTATCTTCTGGTGGACAATCTTTGTTCCGGTATGGATATAGTTAACTTACTAACGGACAGTTATAATAATCAGACATGTATGACCATGTGTTCACATAATTTGCAGTAGGTTATACATGTTCTGTTATGGACATAGTTCTCTTCTCGATGGACAATATTGATATATTGAGTGATAAGTATGAACGCTGTTTGTCATAATCTTTGTTAGAACACACATGTTCTGCTATGGACATAGTTCACTTTGGGTCACACAATAATAGTACTCATAGTTGTAATGATTGATCATATTTTGTTTGTTATTAATTTAGAGAACATTCGTATTTTGTGTTGGACATAGTTCACTTAGAGACGGAAAAAAGTAATGATCATTGTTCTTTAATCGTAGAAATTAAATTTACAGATCTAGTTTATTTCACATGTAGAAATCTAATTTAAATTTAGAGAATCCAATCAAATATGAAATTAGATTTGATCTTACATATAATTAATCTAATTTGAAAATAAATTTAGAGAATCTAATTAAATCTAGGAATTATATCTGATCTTACCTGTAATTGTATTTAATTACTACAAATAGATTTTTGCTCTTCCCATATTAACCATCGTTTAATACATGTGTTGTTTTTTCCTTATTTAAATGCATGAATCTGAGACGTTGGATGCGCAGAAATCCGATGACTAGTATTTATTCTCATGTTCTCATGTCATATAAGGTTTTCAGCCGAATGCATCCATATATATATAAATACAAACTCAAAAAAACGTCTAAACTGTAGAACATGTAGTGTAATGTTATAAAACATGCTAATATATTAATTTGGATCAACTTTATTAGATAAAAACCGTCACATAAAATGAAGATTGATTCGAGTAAAATAAAATTATATTTGAATCTCATAAATTTTATGCTCAAACTTCGAGGAGTGATCGATTTTATATTTTTATGTGATTTTGAGGTAACAAGTAATTACTTGTGAATCCAAATTTTAAAACCCATAAACTCTTAAAAATAAATTAACTTAGGTCAAAGGAAGAAGATATGATTGAGAGACAAAAGATGCTCCGATCTTCATAATATATAACCTAATGTTAGGCTTAATGGATTGAGAATAATTTCCTTTTGCATATATTGTAGTGACAAAAATGAAAATATTATTCTCAAGAATATTTAATTTTTGGAATATTTGAATATGTTGAGAATAGTGTGCACTCACATCACTTTCATTTGTATTCACTAATATAATATTTACTTGTGGATTCCCTAGCCTCCCAAAGTCTCCTCCAATCAAATTATTATTCCTAGCTTTCTTATTTATAATATCTTAAAATTTCAATATAAATCCAGGTATTATTTTATTTACATCTAAAAATGATCTATATAATTTTAAAATGTTGAGTTCAATCGTATTCTAATATAATATTATAGTTTTCATTTTTTTATAAATGTATCATAGTCGTCCCCGAAAGAACACTGCAACAGTTTAAACCTCACACTATTAATGGAGAGGTCTGCATTTCAAACCCCGTTGTATATACATATGTTACTTATTCTTTTGATGTTGTGTTGTGTTATGCTACATTACTAACATCAACTTTATATGTGCCTAGTGTTTGCCTATAAAAGGCTTCTCCTCTAAAACCATTTTGTAACCTAAAAAAACATATATATCTTGAGACAATATCATGGCAATGGCAAAGATTCGTCCCATGAATAGGTTTTTCCTTCTAACCAGGTTTGTGTTATCATCTATGTTTCTTTTTTCCTAGTCTAGGCCTAAAATGAAACATTTTGGGGTATTAATCAATATTCATATGCTTTGTTTGATTCGAGCAGTCGACGATACAGAGTTGTAGAGACAGAGAATGTGAAGGTGCAACCGAAGGGTTCGGTGACTCGACCGGAGCTCGAGAAGCCGGAAAATGTATCCTGGATGAAAGATCCGGTGACCGGTTACTGGATTCCGGAGAATAATTTTGGCAAGATCAGTGTTGTGGAGCTCAGAGAGAAATTGCTCTCCAAAGAAACAAAACCTATTAGTTGAAAAATTGCAATTTTAGTACAATTAAGAGAAGAAATAAGCTTGTTTGTTTTCTTTTTCTCTTCTCATGTTCACAATTCAATTTCTAATTTATCTCCATGTTAAAAAATTAATAACTAGTTTATTATACAAAACAATTTGATTATAAGAAAATGAGATAATCACAAAAGGATATAAAGATATGGATGGTTATTTACTTATTTATAACACTTTTGTTGATTAAAACCATTTGTGATTTACCGTCGCCAATTAATTTGTTTGTGTCGTGAGCAATTTTGAATAAAATGGTTAGTTAAGTATTATTTACCATGAAATCAAATTAAAATAATATTATTGTTGGGGGTTGGGAGCATATAATAATGGGCCTAAAAATGAATAATATAAGCCAATAGATTGGATCAAATCAATTCATAGAACACAGAGGCTAACCCATCTTTGGTGATGTTGAAGCCCAATATCAATCGACAATAATTTATTACTTTTAACTTATTAAAATATAAAGTCTGAGTTAAATATTGGTCAATTCGGCCGATTCAAATTAAATTTGGTCTAATCTAATTTAATTTTGTCTAAATCAATTAATTTTGATTAAATTTAATTAATTCCGGTCTAATATGGTTCGTCTAATTAATTTTGGTTTGACATTTATACAATTACGCGATCCAAAAGTCAAACTCTCATATTTCGCGATTACCGTTTCAACTTTGACGAAACTTCTCCCGTTTTCACGTTTTCCATTCTCACCGGTTGTCATCGCTGGTCGCCGGTCTCCGCGATTGTGTTGTGATTCAATTTGTGAAAGAAAATTAGTAATGATTATTGACAAGTTTGGAATTAAAATGATTAAATATAATTCATTTTGTCTTTAATAAATAATAAATATGTGTATATGTGTATTTAATTATTTATTTATTACGTATGAAATGTGTTTTGCCGTGATCTTCTTGAATTCGTCAGATCTTTTTTTTTGTCAGCTGGTCGGTATATCTCCGAGTTCTACAATTTTGATCAGGAGTTACAGTTCTGATCGCTTTAGCAACCTATTTAATTTACATGTTACAAATTATACAATTATATATGTATCTTTGACTTTTAGTAGCCAAAATTTTTAAATTAAACTTTTATTTTGGCTTAAGTCATAATAAAAAATGATTATATATAGAATATAATAAGCTAAAGTTTGTTGGGCATGTCGACGAATTGGACCATATATATATACACAAACTCTATTCTCCAAGTGCTTCTAAATCTAATGATTGCATAAATCTATGGGTGCATAGCTCACCAAGCCATTCTCATGGCTGGATTTTTTTTGGAATTGAGGTATAATTAAAATTAATGATTCAAACAAAATAATTTATTTAATTACATTATCCATTAAAGAATTAAGGTTATGCATTGGCCGGGCCTCTAATAATAATATATATATGGCACTCATGAAACAAGAAATAGTGGGTGGATTGATATTAATTAATTGGATGAACCAGCCAGCAAATCATTTGCATCCAAACCACCTAATTAATGATTATCATATACTTAATATGTAGATATAAATGCTATTATTAAATTGTAGAAGAAATAGAATATATTAAACACCAGGTTCAGAATTGTTCTTGCCACAACCTCAATTCTCCTCCACAAATTCCCAATTTGGCCTAATTCTATATCATTTCGTGTGGGTTAAGGTTTTGTACGGAAAAAGACAATTCATTGAACATTTAACCAATAATATATATATATATATATATATATTGGTTTCACAATTTGGTCATCATGATAAAAACTTACATATTTATAGTATATATCTTAAAACTCAATCCAATCCAACCTTATTTTATGTTGATTGAGATAATTAGTCCAATTAATTTGATGTCATGTCCAATTCAATTCTTGATCCGGTCTAATCTTATATTGAAATTCTATCTAATTATTATTCTTAATACAATCTTGATATTAGATTAGTATCTTAAGATTCAATCGATTACAATCAAATCATATTATATATCAATATTAATTAATATTACTCTAAGTTTTTTGAGGAAAAAAATACGAATATTATTAAGCAGTTATAACCCGACATAACGCCGGACAACTGAAGCAACAGATTGTGGGACAGACCCGCAATGTGATCCCAGCTACTGTTAGTTAAAGCGTACGTAGCGCTAGCTAATTTATAAGCTACAAAATTACAAGAGCAACGAGCAAAATAAAAATAAAAATAAACACTTGTCCCAGAGGTGGACAGTATGCAACAACTATCGCTAATGATATCTCCAAATATGTTCAACTCGACTCGTTTAGCATCATGAAGAGACACAGCCTCCACCTCATACGGATGGAGAAAACTATTGATGATATCAAATTAAAACTTAATACAATTCTTATCCAATTTAATATTATATTAAGGTTTTTTTTTCAGACAACATGTATATAAATACAAGTGGTTAGGAGAAGTTAAGGACATCAATTAAAGCTCAAGTTACATAATATATGACAAAGGTTCACCCAAAAACACCACTTCCCCTAGCTTCTCCTCTTCTTTCTTCTTCTTCCTCTTCTTCTTCTTCTTCTCCATACTTGAGCTCCAAGCAAGAAACCTTCACAATATGGATGAAATCACTGGTTCTGAATGGCAAAGGCTGCACCGTCTTCGACTCCACCGGAAAGATCGTGTATCGGGTCGATAACTACAACTACAGTCACACCAACAAGGCTCATCTCATGGATCATAGAGGCAAGGTCTTGTTCACAATACAAAGAAAGGTACAAACAAATTTAATATTCTTACATGTAATTTACCTAGTACTTTGTCTTTCATGTGTTGACTATGTTGTTTTTTCTGTTGTTTGTAGAATTTCATGTTGTTTGGGCCGTGGAGGGGCTATAGGTCTTCGGATACGGACACGAACATGAAAAAACCAGGGTTTCGGGTCCGAAAACCGTTGTGGGTTAGGGAGAGAGATTCTTTAGTTTCTGAGGTTGCTGAGGGAAAATTGGAGAAGAATCATCAAAACCATTACAAGATGGAGAGGTGGAGTACTAGTAAATCAGCATGCAAGATTGTGAACCAATTTGGAATTCTCGTGGCAGAGGTATATATTTATACGCCCGCGCGTTATATATTATTCAGAACTGTATATACATATTAATCTGTGTTTTCTGGTTATCATCTTGAGCTTTTTATATAGATACGAAATTAAACAGGACTAATTTATATTCTTTTTTTGTGAGAAATAGGTGAAGAGAAAGCAATCAGCTAGTGGAGTAATGTTGGGAGAAGATGTGTTGAGCATGGTGGTGGAGCCCTATATTGATACATCTCTAATCATGGGGCTTGTTGTCACTTATAGCCTCATCAACTCTATAATGTAAAGCCAAATAATTGAGTGTAATGAAAATTTAGGGTTTTGTATGGCAAAAGTTTTGTCGGTCAGGGTTTTGGTGTATTTTCTTGCTTATAATATGTATACAATTTTAATCTTCAAAACTATATTTACGGTGTTACAAGCATATATTAATTCTAATGAAAGAAAGGCATTAAATATAAATTACGACATGGTTTAATCGAAATAAAATAGAACGTATTCATGGTTTCTAATGGTTTCACAGCGGAATACAATACAATATCATCACTTAAAAAATTGAAAATGAAACATTCTTAACTAAAGATAAGAACTCAAACATGAATTTAAATTGAGTAGAATGATAGGTGAATTAGGAAATCTAAGTATTGTGTCTTGAACGCTGATTTGACCAAATTACTTCATTGGTCTGCTTGAGAGAAAGTCCAAATTTATAAGAGTGCGTACTATTTGAATGAGGCCAATGCGACATCAACCCATTAATATTTTATTTCACTATTACAATTACGAACACTTTCGTATCAGGAATGACAACGGTTCGGGTTTGGCCCAACCCGCACCGGATCCGCTCATAGTGATTGGGTGCCCGACCTGCAGAAAACTAGGTCATTCTCAACGGGTGTCCGACACGGAAAAAACCTGTCATCCCTACTTTCAAAGCCATGTGCCAGTAGGGGTGCTAGGCTCGAGCTCAACTCGGGCTGGAACAAGCTCATGCAACTAAACTTGAGTTCGACTATAAAAAATTAGATAAGCTCGAGTTCATCTCGACTCGATTCGTTTAATTTTGAATACAAATATTCATTAAAAATAAAATGAGCCGGCTCAAGGTCGGCTTGGCTTAATTAGGCTAGTATAATTTTATTACAAAATTTTAATTAATTATAAAAATATATGATTAATGAAATATTAATCGAACCGCCTCGCAACCTGTCTAGACTTAAAAGACCAAGTTCAAGCTCAACTTGCTTATTAAACAAGGCTAATCTTGAGCTTAAATTCAGCTCGAACTCGATTATAATGAGTGCTAACTGAATATATAATGTACCGAGCTCGAGCAACTCGTTCACAACCTAATTTTCAATCACATAATTCTTGACTGTGAATTACCTGTTAATTTTAATTAAGAGAAAATAAGCTAACCGTGATAATTATTACAGTGTTTTTTGTAATTTATTTTTAATTTTAAAAGAAAGTACAATTAATTTATGGTCACATACAAATGTAAACTTATAAATCATTAATTAATACAATAATGCAAAGAGTAATTGCAGTATGAAAAAATAAAATTAAACTCTCTAATAAGCTTCTATAAAACACCTTCTTCTTCTTCCCTGCTGCACTAAACCATTATCAATCTCTGCGGAAGGAGCTCTCAATCGCGATCTCTGTAGAAGAAGCTCTCGCAAGCAATCTCTTGACCTTCACTGTTCAAAACCTGCACAATCAGTAAGTACAAGATCATTTCAATTAATGCTCTGTCTTATTGCATTTCAATTTCAATAAATGTTCTTGTCTCCTTGCATTTCAACTTCAATTAATGTCCTTCCATCTTTTTGCATTCAATTTCAATCAATGTTCCTTTTGTAATGGATTGTTGTGAATGTTTTTTATCACTTTACTATCAATTTTGTTTCATGAGTTCTGTTTTCTTGCTATTTTCTCGACCTGTGATAGGCTTCTCAAAATAGCAGCAACTAAATCTATGTAATAGTTCTCATGTTGGGTCAAATTATCCCTAATATTGGGTCAATCTATGCCCTAATCTTTGGTAAGTGATGCCCTAAACTAGGGTCAAGTTATGCCCTAATCTTGGGTCAAGTTATAGCCTAATCTTGGGTCAAGTCAAGGAATCAACTACAGGAGCAAGCTAACTTGGCAACTAAATTACAATTGTGTCTAATCAAAAAGCGAACAACAACTGTGAATAGAAGATTGCTAGATTGAATTATTAGTAGATCAATGTTATGAAAATTTCTAATTTGCTCAAGATCATGCTTATAATCTCCTTGTGTTACCTCAATTCTGTGTTGTTACATGTTCTTGAACCATTTCCCCCCAATTCTTACTAGGATTGATATCTACATACGAGATTCTTCAAATCTGCTCAATATCATGCTTATAGTCTCCTTCTGTTACCTCAATTTTGTGTTGTTATATGTTCTTGAACATTAGATTCCATTTCCCCCAATTTTCTTGATCATGGGAAATGGGAATCATCTTTTGCACAGTTCTGACTATGATTGATAATCCCATGCTTACTTGTAGAACAATGCAGGGTATGAAAATTATGCCTTTAAGACGTTTGGCTTATATGTCGCATATTTGAAGAATCCCATAAGTAGATATGCCTGCAAAACAAAACAAAATTGCAGGGTATAGTTTTGACAAAATAGTAAGATTTAACTGCAACTCGTGTATAGCGTAGATAGGTTATTGATACACATCACCCATAATCTAGATATGCTATTGATACACATCATGTGATTATATATGTATGTACATATTTTTTTATCAGCATATATGTATGTACACATACATATATGCTGGAATTAAGATGTTTGAGAATGCATACCCAGTTACTGCATGCTTGCGAGACCATATGTAGAGTAGATGTCTGTAAAGTGTAAACAGAAAAAGAAAAAATAGTAAGAATTAACTGCAACATGTATATAGCGTATCTAGACGTCTCTTCAACATTATTCAAAAATTTCTTGCAGGATTACAAGAAATGGCTCAATCAGATCAGTATGCAAAGATGATGATGATTCTAGAACAATTCATCCAACAAGAGGCAGAAAATGTGTGGAATGGTGAAGTGTTAGTGGAGAGATCACAAGTGTGTTCGGCAGTAGAGAAATGCTACAAATCAAATCTACAACTCCTTTTAAAGATGAACTACAGCAAGCAAGCCTTGTTACGGTGCAACAGTTAATACGCTCGCGGGTACAACGAACAACTAAATTGATTTTAATTTTCCAAGTTGATGATTCATGATTTATATCATAACATTTTTTTTGTAAAATTTTCAGGTTCATCCGCTGCTCGACAACACAGAGGCAAGCTGGGGTTTTCTACGTGTATTTAACAATGCCTTCAACTCATACAACAAAGTGATACACTTTTTGGCAGAAAAATTTGAGTCAAAAGTGGGAAATCAAGGATCAAACCGCGAAGATCTCCTATCACAATATCTTTACCAGTTTGCAGGCATTTTGTTCTTGTCCTAGCTCTTGCTTGTTCGTCAACAAGAAACCAACCTGCAAAGGTTTATAATCACAGATCACATTACACATTCAACAGTCAAGTATTGATTCATGAATAATATTTGCTGTGTTCAAAGATAGATAAGTGTCATTCATAATTTCAATTTCAAACATTGAAGAACAGAAGTTGATGCATATATATGGTAGCAACTAAAAAAAGTTTTTAATTTTTTCCTAGCCAACCAATTTTAATCCCAAACTAGCAAATTTAAGCCAAAACCCAGAAAGGGGCACTTGTAAGTAATTCAGAAAATAAATTCAATTCATCAGATGTGAAATCAAATCAGCAGGAACTAAATAAGCATCAAAACAGTCAAATCCTAGATCCTTAGAGTCAACAGTCAAATACCACTTATTGGATTTGTAAAATCTTTACAAACGTGTCTTAAGAAAACTCACATATACACATTCAACTCGACATAATTTAAATTACTAATTACAAATGTACATGGCATTTTAATTGTGTGTTTAACCCAATGTTTGTAATTACAAGGGCATAAGGTCAAAACCACCCTTGACCATTCCTTTTTTTTTTGCTTCATTCAAAATCATTGTTATGCTGATTTATTTGTCCACATGCCGATACCAAAAGGCCAAAGCATGTATTATACAACGCATGGATACAAATAGAGACACGAAAGATATTATATTATTCACATTCCTAGGAGGAAAAGTCCTATTAGACTTTGCTTCCATCAATTTATACACTATTAATAAGAAGAAAGAAAAAAAGAACACAAATAATAATTCCATCAATTATACACCATTAATGAGAAGAAAGAAAAAAGAACACACAATATCAAGGCTAGTTTTGTCATTTAATAGCCCAAGTCTAATTAAACAATTGGTCAAAGAGTTTGTGCTCTTTTTTCATAGGACAATTAAAAAGGTTGTGTCATTCACATTAGACTATCCAACAAAACATGCATGAATCATCCTAAATACTATATTATATAGGTCAATCATTTAATTAACTATAAAAAAACTATCAAATTATTCCTTAAAAAAATCCAATTAGTTTTTTTTAAAGAATCCAATAAGTTTATAAACTATTAAAATATGTTCCTAATGATCCTTTGTGCTACTCAACAACTAGTTAACTATTAAGCCAATTTATGTGGTCAAATTAATTTTGGCAATTCTTAAATTTTAAGATTTAGCCAATCACTTTATAAGGTGAAATATATATATATTGTGAAGTTAATTACTTTTTGAGTAAAATATGCGAGCTTTGGTAATCACTCTTAAATTCTAATTAATTTGGCAGCAATAAATTAACCACCAACTAGAATACTTCATGAGCCGACAAATATTAGTAATTAAGAGATCGAGATCAAGATTTAGCGGAAAAACAAAAATAGAAAATTAAACATAACACTTACAAAACATGGAAATATTTTTAATTTTTGAAGTTCTTAATTAAATAGTGTCACCTCATCTACCACTGTTTCATTCCAATACCGTTGAAGAAAACAGTTTAGTTAAAAGTAAATCAAATATAGTAAAACGATCTTTAATAATGAACTTTCCCGTTATGCCCATACAAGCTACTTAATTTACGATTTTCTCGTCCTTACACACAAGGAAAAGAGACATCGAAACACTGTGTCTGTGGGCGGATTTGGAAATTTTTGTGTGTGGGTCCAAAATATTTTCCGGGAAACTACCTAAAAGCTAGCTCCTTAAATTGAATTTCCTGAAAAATATTGATCTTTTTGTATTTATATGTATAAAATCAGGAAAATGCGGAGGTTCGTGAGGTCCACTGTCAAAAACTTGCATCGTTCTCTTTGTCTCTCTCATTATCTTCTAGATCTTGTTGTTACTCATCCATGGCTTCCTCTGCACCTGTTTCTGCTGACACCCTCAACCCAAAGGTGCTCACTTTTTCTTCTCTTGTTCATGGGTTTTAGAATCTTTGCATGATGGATTGGTTCTGTAGATTGTGATTTTGGGCTGGTTGGATGGTTTCTGCATCTGGGTTTTGACTGTTTTTTTTGTTTAATTGATTCTTGGGTTGTTGAGATTAGAGATTTTGTTTTTGTTGCTGGTTTTGGTTTAGGACTGAGGTTTTGATGGGGTTTAAGATTTGTGTGTGCTTGATGAACTCATGAGTCGTTGCTATGGATGTTTTTCACAGCTTGATGAATGATGATGACCCATTTGACTTGATTTGATTTTCAGTTGATTTGGTTGAAGAGCCAAGTTGGTTTTTGGACTAAAAAATTTGGTTTGAGTTTGGATCTCGGAAAATATTTTGATGGTTAAGGCTTTTATGAGTATGTAGATATTGGACGGTGTTCTAAAAAACGCGAGGCTCTAGTCGGGCAGAGAGGGCCTTTGTGCCTTTTGGGGACTAATCCGGGATTCATCCGAAAATAAATTTGATTGAAATATATTAGTCGGGGAGTTTTAGAACACAGAAATTGGGTCATGCTTGGACCCTTTGTTTTGGGTGTTACGGTTCTGTTCTATAGCATCTCAGACTAATCAAGTTAAAGCTTTTTTTTTCCAGTATCTTATAGTTTGAATCAGTTAAAAGTCCTAATATGATGGCTGATGATAGATGAGCAATGAATTGGTTTGACAAGTCTCGAGCTCCCCGTTGAGGGGGATGCTGTATTGCTGTTTGGTTTTGCTCACAGTTTAGTTTCTGTTCCTTTTTGTTTTGCAGGTCCTAAAATGCGAGTATGCTGTTCGTGGTGAAATCGTCCTCATTGCCCAGGTAATTTGTCGACTTTGTCGGGGATTGATTATGCATGAGAGAAATTGCGATAACACCACTTAGGACTGTAGTCTATGGTTTTGAAAACCTGAAGCGGTAACTTTAGTTTGTTGGACATGTTATGATAAGCTGAAATGGTGTATTAACCTCTTTTTGTTTGAAAATTTGGATTAACTAGTTTTATGTAGGATTAGGAGTCTTTAATTTACAGTTTTCTGAGATTTTGCTAATCGTCACAGAGGTTACAAGAAGAGTTGCTGACCAATCCAGGTTCTCATCCTTTTGACGAGGTATAGTGTATTGACCTTTCGTTTTGTCAAATTTGTTGTCTTTTTACGTTTTCATCTGATCTTTACCGCATCACCTTTATTTGAACAGATTATTTTCTGTAACATCGGGAACCCACAGTCTCTTGGACAACAGCCTATCAATTTTTTCCGGGAGGTTGGTGTCCCCTTACTTTCAATGTTTCTTATTGTCGATTCAATGTAAAAAGAAATGTTTGTCTAACCGTGGTGATCTGTGTCGTAGGTTCTTGCCTTGTGTGACCATCCGGCCATTGTGTCCAAGCCTGAAACAAAACTTTTGTTCAGGTATAATCTTGTGCTTTCTGAAGTTCTGTTTTTAATATGTATTTTTTTGTACATGTTAAGATTACTATTGGTTGCATATTGAATGTTCACCACAAGGGAAGAGATAAATGTCCGGTTTCCTGAACTTTGTGGAAGGGAATAACATGCCAAAAATAAAAAAGGGAAAATGGCCAAAACTCGTGTATACAATCACACTTATGCAAGAGGGTGTCGTGTGGTTTGTTAATGGCAAAAAGGTGCTTTGAACTTTGATTTTTTGTACAAAATGTGTGTAATTGTGCAAAAATGATGAAGTTAAGGATTAAAAATTTTATAAAATAATTTTACTAAATAGTTAAATTACAAAATTTGATTATACAAATTTTAGCTAAAAGATATTTTCAGGAACAACTTTTAAAATATTTTTTTTTTCAAAAATAATTCTTAGTGTTGAGGGCAATTTCCTCATTTTTGTACAAATACACACGTTTAGCACAAAAAATCAAAATTCATAGCACATTTTTGCCATTAACAAAGTGTGATAATATACAGTTATATTTGTGCTTGATGGTGTGCTGCTAGTTTTGGCTCTTGCCGTTTTAATATCGAAGGGATGTCTCCTAGTTATCGATCCCAAGAATGCTCCACTTTGGTGTGATCCTCTCAAAATAGAAAAATTCTTTGATATGCTCTCAATTGTTGAATGCATTAGAATTTGATATGCTCTCAATTGTTGAATGCATTAGATTTATGGATTTCAATTAGTTACCATATGTTAATTTTTTCTTGCAATCTTTGGTAGTGCGGATGCGATAAAACGTGCTTCCCAGATTCTGAAACAAATTCCCGGAGGAGCAACCGGTGCATACAGTCACAGCCAGGTTATGATCACTTCTATTAACCATAGAACTTAAAAGTTTCATTTGATTCCATTCACTGTAATCTGACTTAAAAGTTCCATTTGATTCCATTCACTGAAATCTGACTTAAAAGTTCCATTTGATTCCATTCACTGAAATCTGTATATATTGGTTTTTTCACGTCAGGGTATCAAGGGACTACGTGATACGATTGCTGCAGGAATTCAAGCTCGCGATGGCTTTCCAGCGAACCCGGATGATATTTTCTTAACCGATGGCGCCAGCCCGGCGGTCCATATGATGATGCAGCTGCTAATAAGATCAGAAGAGGACGGCATTTTTTGCCCCATTCCTCAGTACCCTTTGTACTCTGCCTCAATCGCCCTCCATGGTGGGACACTGGTATGTATATGATTGTGTTCTATAGGAATATAGTAGAGTCTCGTCGATCAATATTTGTTTCTCGTGTTGATCATCTATCTGGTTGTTACAGGTTCCTTACTATCTCGATGAAGAAGCTGGATGGGGATTGGAAACTTCCGAGCTTAAGAAGCAACTAGAAAGTGCCCGATCCAAGGGTGTTTCGGTTAGGGCCTTGGTCGTGATAAACCCAGGCAATCCAACCGGGCAGGTAAAGGGTTGCTATGGTTTTCCGGGTTCTTTTATGCTTTCCTTAAGCATTTATATAGTAAGATAAACTCGTATCTTCTGAATTCGTTATTCTGCAGGTTCTTTCCGAGGAAAATCAGCGAGAAATTGTCGAGTTCTGCAAAAACGAAAACCTTGTTCTTCTGGCCGATGAGGTAGACAATCAAACTCATGGAATATGATCGTAGCAACCAATAACAAACATAAATAATGTGTAATGATCATGCAGGTGTACCAAGAAAATGTCTATGTACCGAACAAGAAGTTCCATTCATTCAAGAAGGTTGCTCGGTCTATGGGGTATGGAGACGAGGACATTCCTTTGGTATCGTTTCAGTCGGTTTCTAAAGGTATATGCTGTTTTCTTCGTTTAGGTCAAGATAACGATAGAAATTATATCCAATTCTTCCATAGAAGACAAAACAACTTTAACAAACAATTTTTTTTCTTTTCGTTTTAGGGTATTACGGGGAATGTGGCAAGAGAGGAGGTTACATGGAAGTCACGGGGTTTCCCGCTGACATAAGAGACCAAATCTACAAAGTCGCTTCTGTGAATCTTTGCTCTAACATTTCTGGTCAAATACTTGCAAGCCTCGTCATGGGCCCTCCCAAGGTCATCTTCATTTCCTCCTCTGAAACCATTACTTTCTATTTTTTGTATTTCCCTATTTTTTTTCTGATTGTTAGTGTTCAACGTTCTCAGTTTGGGGATGAATCCTATGATTCATATTCTGCAGAGAGAAATAGGATTCTCTCATCACTCGCCAAACGTGCAAAGGTCAGTCTGCAATAACAACCATTTTGTATGATCCTGATAAAACCTATTTCCGTCTAATTCTGTCTTTTTCGTTGACAGACTCTAGAGGACGCTTTAAACAGTTTGGAGGGCATAACCTGCAACAAAGCCGAAGGGGCCATGTATCTCTTCCCTCGAGTTCACCTGCCTGAAAACGCCATTAAAGCAGCAGAAGCCGCTAAAATCGCTCCTGATGCATTTTACTGCCGCCGTCTCCTTGCTGCTACGGGGATTGTTGTTGTTCCTGGTTCTGGATTCGGACAGGTTGGTATCGATATCATGTTACGCTATTTTATGAGTTAACATAGCATTTTGCATTTCTGTATCTGTTGAAATTATATCTGAAATGGTAAACATAACATTGCCTTTATGTATCTGTTGAGATTATATATACATGGAAAATGACAAAAACCTGCTATATACTATCACGGCTGTTGTGTACTTTGTTAATGACAAAAATGTACTAACTTTGATTTTTTGTGCAAAATGTATGTATTTGCACAAAAAATCAAAGTTCACGACATTTTTCGTCATTAACAAAGTTCACAGCGCCCTTTTGCAATAGTGTGATAATTTACAACACATTTTTGTCATTTTCCCTTGTATCTAACATGATGGTGTTTGCGCATTTCTGTGTCTGTTTAGATTATATTGAAAATCGTGGATTCTGTATCTGTTGAAATTATATCTAAAATGGCAAAATAACATTGCATTTCTCTGTATCTGCTGAAACTATATCTAAAATGGTAGTGTTTGTGCATCTGTATCACTGTGGTTTCTGCATCTGTTGCAATTATTTCTAAAATGGTGGCTTTTGTTATTTTGAGTAATGACACATTCCATCGCATTTCTGAATCTGTTGAAATTATATAGAGAATCTGAAATAGAGGTTTTTGTTGTAGGTACCCGGGACATGGCATTTTAGGTGCACAATACTGCCTCAGGAGGAAAAAATTCCGGCCATCGTCTCACGCCTGACAGACTTCCACAAGAAGTTCATGGATGAGTTCCGCGGCTGAAGGGTTTTTGTGTCTCTTATCAAGTCCTAAGAGCGAATAGGAATAAAACAAGCCATTTATGAATACTTTGGCTGGAGTTTTGCCATTTTGGTTTATGCATTTTAATGCCCTCCTTTTGTTTATGGAGGAGAAGATAGTTACTTGTGTGTAAAAGATTTTATCTGGTTATCTGAATGAATCAAATATAATTTCGAAGTTTAAATTCGTCTGGGGATGATAAATTTTTGTCCAGATCATTGCATCACTTCTTTTGCAAGGTGTGATGTGTGTTAGTTTCCCTTCTACAAAAGTAAAATTGTCAGGCAAAATTAATAAAATTATCTATCGAAAGAAAAGAAAACAAAATTAATAAAATTTTCCCTTCTGCATATTCTGAAATTTTAAAAAATGCATGAATCTGCTTAGACCCGCTTAAATTCCATCTGGCCAACAATGGCCGGACAATTATATGAAATCAGATCGATTGTCTAGAAAATTTCCTATTAGACAGCCACCGGACAGTAGACATGATAGAGAGAACTAATTTGGGAAAGAACACAAGTCTTTGCCTAAATTAAGGATAAGCACACAATGTAGAGCAGTGTCACTCAAACCAGAAAATTAGTTCGAGAACCATAATGTTCACAACTAAGATTGAGTGAAGTAGGAGCAAGTTCTTTTTCCTCATAGGCGACTGATGACGGCTTCAACCTCTGCAGGAGTGTAGAGATGATATGTAGGAGCGACCTTTGCTATATCGACGTTGTTTGGTGTGACCTGAGATTACTAATACACGTCAAATGGGGTCAACGATATGTAATTGACGATTATTGGGCGAAACAGATGGATCTTTACCTTTTCCTCCATGACCTGCTTCAGAATGGACAGTGCTATTGTTTCGGCTTCTGCGAGTGAAAGATCCTGCAAAAGAGATGCAGATAGTTGGGGAGTGATTCTGAGAGAGCTGTTCGAGAAAGAGATTGTGATATTATTACCTTGTTATATTGCTCCTGAAGAGAGCTGTCTGCACCTTCCGAGCCGGAACCAATAGCTTTGGCATTGCACTGCCAGAAGGTCCCCGAAGGATCTGTGTAGTATCTGCACGAGCATCGCATTTAGTTTTATTTTTTGAAGACAACACGAGATAAGGTAAACACATAAAAAAGTAAAGCAAGTTGAAAGATAGTGTCCAATGGAAATTTGTTATTCGGTCTTTCAAGGATCCGTATGAGGCCTTCCTATTCAGTTATTCACTAAGCCTTTACCATAAGACAAGATTTTCCAAGTTCCTTCAAGGGTGGCCCAACTTATTTTACAAGAGAACTACAAAAATGTTCAGAACATAAATAGTATTTACTGAATGTAAGCCCATGAGATCATGATAATTGTTAATAGCTTCATGTTCTAAAACAGAAGTGACCGAATGGGTTAAATTTGTTCTTTATCATGTGTTTTTCTCGATGCAATTCTCAAGAAAAGTTGTCTGAAATTTAGTATATTTACAAGTTCCAAGTTTTCAGTGTAACGAATTTCACAATATCATGAAATCACAGCAAAGCTTTAAAAACTTTCAGCAAAATGGCACTTACAAGCTGGGACCATTTTCATCATGTCCTGCGATAAGGAGAGATACTCCAAAAGGCCGAGACTACAAGGGAAAAAAGAAGAAAAAGAAACATAAATGAGAAAGCGTATATGAATAGATGCATGGGATAAAAGATTAGGAAAACAGGAATAAGAAACATAAAGGAGAAATGATAAAATATGAATCAAGGTCGGTATTAAATTGATGGCTGATCAAGATAAAGGTTTAAACATCAGTACATGTGAAGCAGATATTTTTCTACTAATACCGTATTTTCTTTTTATCGAGAATGCAAAAAACCAAATGAGAAAGGAATTCCCCGTCACTGTAGTTCTTGAAGGAACAATGAAATACAGAAATAGTCATGGCATTATCATTTATATTCGGCGGTTCCATATATTTTGGTGAAGGATAGACAAAAGAAATAAAGAATAGCAATCAGTTATTACCATGGACTCCTCATCGCCTTCACCAAATCGTAGGGCGAGATCACAAAGAGCTTGGGTTGTAGACTCAACCGTCATGGGCTCGCCGTATGAGAACCTATGATTCTGTAACAGCATTATATTATCAATTTAACATTAATCTATACTCCTTTAGTATCAAAGCATCACTATCATGACAAACAATACCTGAGTTTCCACTCGAGCATGCTCAACAAGAGTGCGAGCATCAGCAATCAATCCACTCATAGCACACCCTAAGTGCTCATCAATTTCCATAATTTTCTCCACACTGCTTGGTTCCTAGAAAAATAATTGAAAAATTATGCCTACAACGAGACAATCTTCAATCTCCATTTCATGTGAAGATTTAACACAATGAATTTGAAAAAGAAGTCAATGTTGGTGTATCACATATAATTGAAAAAAATTGATTTTGGCCCTAGTCTTGACATAGTTCTCAAAAGTCAAAACACAACACACTAAGTGGGTATCTTTAATAACTCCGAGAAATTGTTTCACGTATTGTTTCACAATTCTATACACACGGCAGCTGCTACCCTCAGTGATGAACTAACTATATGAGCATTAACATACACAATATGCGATTTAATCAACTAATAACAGAACAAATACTTCAACACAGTAAGCGAAAAGTAAAGCATTAGCTCAACAAGGTACAAACAAGTATCCAACAAAAACCATGGACAGGCAACAATAAGCAAGAGAAAGCTGCACGAACATTAACTTACACGATATGTGATTTAATCAACCAATAACATAACAAATAGCTCAGCAAGGTACAATACCCAACAAGAATCATGAAAAATCAACAATATGCACGAGATAGTTACTACGAGGAAACGAGTAATACCAGGAGAGGGGAAGTGATGCGCTTCTCGACCGCAAGCACGACACCTTCCTTTGTCTTCAACCCGATTGCAGTTGAACCCAACTGTAATTTTCAACCACAACACCAAAAAAAATCAATCAATACCTAAACAAACCAAATCTCAATTTCTCTTTACTGAACTAGAGAACAAAATGCTACCTTGATAGCTTCAATGGCATATTCAACCTGAAACAACCTTCCTTCTGGAGAGAAGGTGTTGACACCTCTATCATACTCAGTCCTTTGAGATTACCCACAAAATCAATAAACAAAAAAAAGAGTTAACACGCAATTGGGGGAAACAAAAACCCTAGATTTGAAGAAGTGCAGCTATACCTTGTGAGAAACATCTCCGATTGGATCAAACTCTTGGAATCTGTAGAAAAGGGAACAAATTGGCTTCAGGGTTCGATCGAGTGAGTGATTAAAGACCAGAACGACTATGCAGTGAATCTAATCTGCATCTAACGATTGCAAAGCTACACCAAATTGTTTGCAGAAACGAACAGAACGAGGGAAGAACAGAGCAAAATCGGAGAATGAGCTCTAAAGCTCGAAAATTTACCTGAAAAAAGTGTGATCTGAGCGATGGAAAAGCAGAGAAAAACGGAGATTGAGCTCTGTGACGCTTTTGTAGAAGCCTTCTTGTCTGAGAAGCTAAGTTCATGAGGTGAAGGAGACGACACTTCTGGGCCTTATGGGCCACTCCAAATCTTCTTATGGGGTCGGCCCAAAATGATGATCCATTTACTTCATATTTGGGCCACAGGCCCATTGTTCATGGGACTCGGTGACCTGTCAGCCTGGAGAGGGTATTATCGTAATTTCACAAAACTTGGGTAAAATTTATATTTTATTCTAAGTGGATCTTGTGACCCCATCCTCTGTCTATCAATTTTGGAACATCATGTTCTCGGTATTTAAAGCATTTTGCTTCTTTATAAATAGATAATTAATGATGACAACAAACTGATTAATGACGATTAACTAATTCATGTCGCATATTGAGTTTTGGTCGGGTCTAGAGGATTTAATCAATTTATAAGATGACAACGAGATAGATTTGGGATTAATTTATTAATCATCATCCTCTACCTCGTTAGATCGATACATCAAGTTCTCGTCGGGTTCGTAACAGATTCACTAATTCATGTCCCTACCATGTTGAAAAGATATTGAGACTCGTCGGGTTCATAGTATTTTACTTTTTTATAAGATAACAATAAAGCGTGTTCGATTTGAATTTAATTATGGCCATCGGTTTAAGGATATCAGGTCCTGTCAAATTAGAAAATTTTGTCATTACTAATGGCAACAAGATGAGCTCGAAGAAAATCTAACAATCACTCTGCCCACACCGTTGAATCGGAAACATCAGGTACCCGTCGGGTTCGCGACAGATTCTACTCTAAGTAAGAGAGACATTACTCATAGATCATCATAGCTCAAGTTAACATGTGAGATATGGATATAATTAGAAGCATTGAGAATTGGAGTTTAGTTTCATATCCAGTTTTGGTCAGTTTCAATTCAAGGGAAGCAACCACAAGATCTATGGCCTGGAAGCGTTGACTTTTGCCATTTCATCATCTTCTGCGCTTGAATTTGGTCTCCATGATGTTCTTGAGCTGATATTCTCCATTCCTCAGCTTTCTTGTGAACATTACTCATTCTCTTCATCAGCTTCTCTTCTAGGTTTGATCTCATCTTCTGTATTTTCACCTGAACAATCATCAAACTTTTCAGTCACACAAGTAACAAGAAAGTTGACTTCATAATTATGAGGTTGCCAGTTTCAATCTATCCGAACGATGGTATGTGTAAGAGAATGTTCTAACTATTGGTCTAGGGATGATATCAGAGCGAGTTTAGAGCAGATTTGGTAATTTTGGTCTCTTGTCCTATCAGATCGAGGACACCAGCCAGGTCATTGTCGAGTTCAAAGTGGATTTAATGATCATGTCCCATTTTCCGTCCGATTAGGGATACCGGGTCCATAAGGTTCGAAACAGATTTAGTGATCACCGTTCCCTCTTTTCGTCCGACCAGGGATACCGGGTCCTCGTCAAGTTCGAGGCAAATTTAGTGATCAATATCCCTTTTTGCCGTCCGTGCAGGGACCGGGTCCCCATCAAGTTCGAAGCAGATTCAGCGATCATCGTCCCTTTTCCTGTCCGATCATGAATACCAAATCCCCATCGGGTCGGAGATTTTTGTCCTCCCAATAGTATTCACATAGTTCACGGTAAATCAAATTAACTAAGTATAGTTTATAGTGGTTCATAAACCAATAGTATCATCTTCGTCAGCACGAGGATCCAAACCAATGACCTTATACTTATTATACGAGTATTTATCATTAACATATTATCTAAATGCTAGGTTTTCACATGGCCTCCAAAGGACTAACAACAAAACCAATGGAAAATATAAAACTGCTGACATGATGATGACTTTTTCTACTTTCCTCCTTTCTTTAAGAGTGAAGCATGCCTAAAGAAACCATATTGAATTCAGAAAGCATATTGGCTATGGAGGGACAGTCTGTAAATACAGAGAATTTGGTGGCTCGAGGAAGATGAAGCCAAAGAACAATATCAGTTACAGTCAACAATATATTGTCATTTTATATCATTTCCATGTATATCGTCTTCTGTGTTTAAAACTAAACTCACTGCTAAGCACCTAAGTTATATGAGATAATGCTAATTGTAGTATTGAAAATGAAGATTGAATCAAGCTAATGGTCATAGAAGGAAAATGAGTGGTACCTCAAGTTTCTTGGATTTGGCTTCAGCTTTGGCTCTTTGGAGGTTAACCCAAGCTTGAATCTGCGCTTCTTCTCTCTGATATCTGCGCTCGTATCACAAATTTGCAATGAATTGATGTTTAACGATTAGAACTTCATAGAACGATATAGAACATAACCGAATTACCTGATGCAGCACTTTGTTTTTTCAGATGTTGACTCTGAAGCGTTTCTGTGACACTCATTGTCTGTTTCGGTATGCCTCAGGCTTTTCGAGACTTCCTCCTCTTCCTCTTCCTTTGAGCTCCAGTTTGACGATGTAACTGAGTTGTGTAGTGTCCCTAGTTGCAGCTTAGCTAAATAGCACGTCTCTAGCTGTGAAATATTCGTGTCCATGGCCAGAGGGCCTGACCTGTCGGCAGGGGTGGTATGGCAAGCAGGCGACGAGCTCTTGAAGGGCGTGTGGCATAGCGAGGCGGTAGAGCTGCCAAGTGGAGTCATCTCTGTCCCGGCGTCTCTGTGATGAACCATTCCCGTGCTCGCGTCTTTCATGGCCTCTTTGAAGGGTTTTGAACGCCTGGAAATCGGTGGCATTGGTTCAGTGTTGTTTGTGAACTTATCTGCAGCTTTGAATTCCATATACCAACTCAGTTCATGAACTTCAGCAAAGTGCATTACAAGGATTCAAGAATTTAGACACAGAGTATGAACCAGAAGTGAAGTTTCATTTTGACGTGCTACACTAATTCACAAGGAGTTGATTCATTGGGTTTAGAATCTAAACAACAAGACACAATATTGCAGCAGAGACGGTGTTCTAAAAACCCGTTAGGCCCTAGTCGGGAGGAAAAGACCTTTTGAGAACTAATCGAGGATTACTCAGAAATTACTCGGATTGACGTAGAATGAATTGGAGACTGGTCAAACAAGTCGGAAATTTTTAGAACATTGAGTACATTCACTGTTCTAAAATCGTTAGGCCCTAGTCGGCCAGAGAAGACTATCTGAAACGGACTAATCGAGGATTATTCGGATTAACAGAGAATTAACTGAAGACTAGTCAAACAAGTCGAAATTTTTTAGAACAATGAGTATGCGTTGTTCTAAAAATCGCTAGGCGCTAATCGGGCAGAGAGGGCATTTTCAGGACTAATCGAAAAATAAATTGGATTGAATGATTAATAAAAAATTATAGAGAGAAAGTCAGAAATTTTTAGAATAGTGGTACAGAATGACAGAGAGAAAGCCTCAAAAACTTCATATCAAAGCTATTACAAGGAGAAGAAAAAGGTTTTGTGATGAACTGAACATAACATAGCAGCACAAAGAGACTCAAGTAAAGCCAAATGAGTAAAGGCACACTAAAGGTTCCACTAAAAGATGGAAAAATGAAGAACTTCACCTTTTAAAGGCACATCTGAGGCCCCATTGAAGGACACTGCTGTTGAAACTGCAACATTGGCCCTATTTTTCTCTGAAAACCCGAATACCTCAACTTGGTGTTCCCTAAAGTTCTCAAACTGCTTAGGAATCTTAGAAACATGAGCAGGAGAGTCACTGCCTATGAGCCACTTCTCTGCATCATCCCATTTTGAAGGGAAGCTCTTCCTCCCAACACTGAAGCTGAAAAATGGCCTCCCTGGTGTGGGAGGACCTTCCAGTCTCCTCTGCACCACAGAGCTCACTCCATGGCCTCTTTCTGGGAATGACCTCACAAACTCAGAAGTCTCCTTGAGATTGAGCCTGCAAAGTGGGTCTTGGAAGCTGTCCTCAAATGGGTTTCCACTGCTCCTCCCATGGAATCTAGGGTTGCCCTCCAATCCCAGTTCCTGAATCACAAAACAGTCAAAATCCATTTTCTCATTGAGGCATAACAATCACAGAAGAAAGAAAAAGGAACCAGAGTTAGGGTCTCTACCACTCCATGAACATGACTAGAGTCAAAAAGAGAGCTCAATTGCTTGTGACTTGCGAGATCCATGGTCTTGAGGTTTTTTGGGGAAAATGAAGTAGTTGTAGTGAAAAAAGAATAATATTTATCATGGAGATGTGGATTTGGCAATCTGTATCATCATTTTCATGAATGATAATGAAGATTGAAAGTGACTGAAGAAGCAGAAGAGCAGTAACATGAGCAGTGACTCATTCACATGGGAGTTGAGAAAAAAGAGAGCCCAAGAACCAACCAACCAGCCATAGATCAGCTCAAAGCTCAACCTTTTGGTCCAAGAATAGTAAATGCTACAAAATAGTCCATGAGATGAGACCAATACTTATGAAGGGAAGGAGACAAAAATGTACTTGATGAAAATGAGAGGGAAAGAAGCTTTGGGATGTGGGAAAGGTAAAGTCATTATAATACTCTTTTGAGGGATTAAAAACTGATGAAATAGTATTCACCAAAAGAGCCATCATTGTTGTATTTGCTGGTCACTAGGCAGTACCATTTTCATTTATTAAAGAAAAAATTCAAACCCAACTCAGATTCAATATTTTGAACCGGCTGAGAACTCGATGTTCCATTCCAACACCATAAAAGACAAAAATGATACAACATGCGAGAAATGTTAGTTTGTATATGTAACTCATCAAACATAAATTTATTGACAAGTATGGTGATGAATAAATATTATATTTAAATACTTATACGAATAAAATCATAATTCAACTAATTTTGGCAAGGTGCATGCCCAACAAATCAACAATCAGAACTATATGATATGATAATGCAAAGCATGGCCCCACCATTTATGTGTATAATACTCACAAATCACAATCATATATACAGTGCATCATTATATTATTATTTTAAGACTTCCAATCACATTATCACAAAGAGTTTTATAAGTTAACAGACAAAAAACTTACAATCATGCACCAGTATAGCTTTCTCCTAATCTTAGCCACAAGCTCTCTTACAAGACCAAGACCCAACTTGTCTCCTTCACCTCCTCCTTGTGCTCATCAATGGCCATAACATGTTCTTGTATCTCTCCCTGTATTCTCCTGCAACAACCTTGTTCATCCACAAAACCTGTCTGCAGATTCCTGATGGTCAAAACCTCAGTGATCAAGAAGTCAGCCATCAGATCTTCCTTTCAAGACAAGGTCAGCCCCTGAATCTCCTTAATTTTTATAATATCCCAACGAAAGTCAACTTCAGTGCCACTACTATATAGGAAACTGGGCAAGAATGTCAACTGAACTCATGAGTGATCTTGAATCCTATAATGTCTGAATTTGCTATTTGGTTGTTCTGTGCAAGGTTTTTGAGGATCAATCAAAGGGTATAATCTGTTACAGAGACTACCAGACCGGGGAGATGATCTGTGAAGGGTTCGATGAAGGGCCTCGATTTCATCAGATGACTCCAAGAACAGCATATCAGCAAAAGTACAGATTCTAAATTCTTAAGCTCAAAAATGAAAGTAGGTTCGTAATATTATAGCGTAAATTAATGTTTTCCTTTTCATTATTCCAAATCCTACAGGGATGCTGAGATCATAGATCTTCTGCAACAAAATTGGGCTCGAATAGCCAAAAAAGATGGATACATCTATTCTGATAGAAACATCAGTGTTCAAGATGACTTGAACTGGACCTGAAATGGTTTCAACACGTTCTGCTAACTTTCCGTCAAATTATGTAAATTCTCTCTTAATAACACAATGAAAATGACACACTTGTAATATGCAGAAACAGTTCAGTCAAGTGCAATGTTTCCAATATACTGTCTTTTATCTGATAGAAATGCAAAACACAGACTAAAGTAACAAACATTGATGATTCCTGAATTTAACAGAGACGAACAGATGAGAACTCACATGATATACATTAAAAATGATATTTGTACAAGCGTTTCATGGAGAGTTCGTTCTATAATTATACCTCTAGCACACTTTGGGCACCTAATGGCCTTCTTTCTACAAATTCCTAACAAATAATGACAAATTTCTTGTTTTCTAACTAGAATAATATTGTATGCAACTACTGCTATAGAAAAAAATAGGAGCACAAATATATGAACAAGTAAAAACCATATGTGGGAGGGTTAATTCCCAAATAAATAACTCTAAAATGTACAAAAGCACATACTGACAGTATCAATCGGCTGAGGGACCTGCTTGTGAGTTCTCGTCGTAGAATTCAGACTGTGATATACTTGGAATGATACTTGGAGGTGACCATTGATCCGGGAGCATCAGAAAATAGGTAGTCATTGCTTTCCTGAACCTCTTTTTGTATTGCTTTGGCGAAATAACTGTTGGAGACGAGTTCTTTGGCCCTCCGAGGATCCCTGAGGCCTTCACCCATGTTTCGAGGTGCTTGTCCCATGTGTACTGCCTCATAAAATCAATGATCCCGAGAACCAACTCGTGTTTCTCTTCATCCACCCCAACCAGCAGCGAGTAATCCATTACATCAACAGACTGCACAAGGAATGGCAAAGATTATAGCTGAATTTAGAAACTACTCAACATGCACTAAAATGTGAAGATCGAGAGATAGGAACTTACTGCAAGGAAAGAAGTGTCGTTCCAGACAGCTCTCTCCAACAAGCGCTTAGCTTTGTTCCCGACAAAAATGGGGGAAGTGGGCATCGCTTCAATCAAATTCTGATCCAACAGAACTTTGTTGCTACCACTGGAATCTGGATTATATCGGGATCGGGAGGAGCCTTTCAGGTCATAAAGGCGCGACAAATTCCTATCGAACAGGAGATTCTCCATAACCAAAACATCCATCCTCGTTTCTTTCCCTCCTTTGAGATGCTTTGTTACAACCTACCAGCATAAATCCAAAAATAAGAAAATGAAGTTCTGGGGGCAATTTTTTAACAGAAGCAAATATATATGGATTATAAGTCTCCTGTCAGAAGAAAAGAAAATTATAGTACCTGATAAATTCCCACAATCTTTGCCAAGCATGTAGGGCTTCTTGTGCTGATTGACTCTGACAGGTACTTGAAGTATGCAGAAGCAAATTTGATAAACGATTCAAGCTCAGTCTTAGTGACTTGCTTGATGATGAATCTATCATCCAAGGTTTTAGCAAAGAAGACATTGCTTTTACCACCCTGCGCGCCCCATTTCTTACAACGACTAAGAGACCTAATAAAATCTAACCCGGATGGGCAACAGATCTTCCTCAAAGCCTCAAAACGTTTTGCATAATAACATGTCACAGAATATTTCACATTACCAAGCGGACCATCATCTGAAAAAGAGATTCTTACGTGTGCAGACTTTGTATGTGAGATCGGGTCTGCAACCAGGGAGCTACGAGATCCAGTCATGGATAAGATGCCATCATCTACAAGCCCAAAACTCCTAAAAGAATCGGCAATCGATTCATCGAAGGATTGGGCTGATATGAAACTTGAGGTATCTGTAAACAAGGACGAAGTGAAAGATTCTGCACCATCTTTTGGTCTTTC
The DNA here is from genome assembly GCA_036897365.1 of Geranium brycei. Taxonomy (NCBI): domain Eukaryota; kingdom Viridiplantae; phylum Streptophyta; class Magnoliopsida; order Geraniales; family Geraniaceae; genus Geranium; species Geranium brycei. The sequence goes on from JAYMTP010000152.1 coordinate 31,701, forward strand.
TCCCTCGTCAGACAGTTGGGCATAATAATCTGGTGAGGCCAGAGCATAAGCGATTATACTCGTGGGCTCATCATCAAAAACGGGAACAACAGTGTCGTTCACACCCAAGGGCAGAAGCAGCCTACCTCCACCTTGGAGTTCTGATTTCCGGAAGGATGAGACATAAACGGGTTTATACTCACCCAGGGTATCAAGCTTCTGAGAACTTGCTAAAAAGTTTTTGTTGAAAGACCGATAGAAGTTTAAGAAGGGCATTCCCAACCAGCTAACAGACTCCTCGTCTGATCCCTTGGAGGACAAGTCAGGTGAAAAAGGATTGGAAACCATAGGCCCATTTCTCTCCTCAGCTCGATCCTCCATATCTAAACCCTCTGGCACCGTGACTGTAGTTTCTCCAATCCACGCAGCATCGAGTGTGTCTGACAAATCTGCCATAATAGGGAACTGACCCTCAGAGAGAGCCCTGCGAACATTTACCTCTGATTCCAGAAAGTCGCTGTGCTCACTGATGTTTGTGTTGGTCTCTTCTTTTTCATAATCTACATCAGTTTGATGAGCACTTGCACTGCTATCAAAGTCTTTGCTGAGCATTGTATCCACAAGAACAGAATCAATACCACTTAAACTTTTGGCTGACTTAGCAAGAACATTCATATCTGTGACTTTTATATTTGAAGCAGGTTTCTCCTGATGATCTGATACTGAGTAGCTCAAACTATCCTGTGACCTATTATTATCTGAATTTGCAACGTAAACTAGACGATGGTCCCACATGTATGATTGGAAAACTAACTGTCTCCGCAGTCGATTAATCTCGAGAATGTCAACAGTGGGGAGATCCTTTTTGGGTTCCTTTCTCAAAATTTTCTGCAGTGATTCCTGGAACATTTCAAGACCATTAAGACCTACTAAAGGGGTAAACACTTTTATCATAGTAAAAAGGTAAAATTTTATGTCAGTCCCAAACCAATATAAGATTTCAGAACCTCTAATTGATTTCTGACACCGTTGCAAACTACATATATACGACCAAGAAACGACCTCGGAAACAACAGAAAAGATTAGAAGGCAACTCCAATCCTAGTGCTAAAAACGAAAAATGTTGGCAAATCAGGAGTCATTACAGTGGCCCAACGATGTAATCAAACATGGTAACAGTTGTTCATATACTTACAAACTTCATCTAAAAATTTATCATAAAATTTTAATTGTTATTCGAAATTCCATTTCATGCACACATAGCACATGAACAGTATCGAAGATGTTAATTTGTGAGACTAACACATTAACAATGGACTCACCTCAAATTCCAACTTCTCCCTTTGTAGCATTCCTTCCAGCTCTGCAACTTGGCACGGTCCCGTGACGGATCTGATTTGACCAAGAGCGCTGAGTATCTCAGAAAATAGAAGTTCTGCCCTCTTGACCACCTATCATAACCATGAAAAGAATCACTTATTGGCCCTATAATTGAGTGTCAGTCTAAACAGTTCGAGGTTGTTGTTCTCATACCTCGTCTATTTCTTTTTGCATCCACTCCTGGTTCTGTGAGCTAAAATGAATTTTGAAGGGCGGAAGGTATACGGAATGAACATCAATGGATGCATAACGAAAGCAGGCCACCATGTTTCCAAATCTGCACACGAGATGACAGTTCAGAGAGAGCTAGAGAGTCGACGCAAGAATGAACCATCATATAGGTCATTTACAAAACCGTCTTCATGCATACAAAAGTAATTCTAAGAGTCATCAGAAACAATGATGGATATATACATACATTGTTGCCCAACTAATGCAACCAAATTCAGTCATCTCTTAAATACATGTAAGGATCTACAAAGAAACACCAGAACCAACATAAACCAATACAACTTGAAATTGTAAGAGAGGTAACAACAATTTCATAATCCCCAAACTATGCATTTTATACCACTCAAAGAATGTTGTATCTCGAAACAAATCACATTCTAGCCAAAATCAATCTATCCAATACCTCTTATCTTCTAGCCATGTTATGAATTACCAGCCTACTATTTGTATTAACCGTACAGTGCGTAGACGTTTAAGGGGCATTCTTTAAAGGAAGAAATTAATGCTTTAAATGAAGGACTAATTTCCAGATGGTGCACATACCCATAGAAACGAAGGCAGTCTCGATGTAGAGAATGACCACAGTTTGCCACCCTGCTTGCAGCTGCGTGGTTAGAAAAGCTTAGCTCCAAAAACTTGCCAAAAGATAAACCCCAAGCTGCATCAGACATCACAATTCTCCTAGTGGCTGGAGGGAAACCATTGATCCTCGGGCATCGTAGACATCTGTGCCACATCCATATCTTTCCTTCCCTCTCTCCCGGTAGCAGGAACTCTGACAGTTTTTTTACGGAAATTGTGAGGGTACCTTGTCGATGTGTATAGCAATGAACATGTGCTTCTGATGGCATATCACAAGAGCCACATCGGTAATTCTGACATATGATTAAGCTTTCTCAGTTTGATAAACTATTATAAAGATTTATGGAGCCAAGATAAATGCACAATGTGACAAAAATGGAAACACAAAAGAAATAACTTACCTGATCAAACAAATAGTCTCGTAAAAACCGACCCAAAGGTTTATCAAAGTTTCCGTAGTACTTTATCCGAAATAGATGGGACCTCTCACAGACGGTTCCCTTCCACACACACCGGGATGATAAAGAAACCAAAATGCTTTGATTGTCGGAAAGAGCTGGGGGGAATTCTTCTTTCACAGGAACTGGTTCTGTGGGATGGCGTTTAGTATCTTGATCTGTTGCATTATCATTGAACTTAGCATCTTGTCCCATTGACTCTACGTGCCCAACACCATTGAGATGGCCATTGTATACAGCTTCACGGTTGCTCATTGCAGAAGCTTCTGCCATCAAAGATTCTCTGGAAACTACTCCATATTTCTCATCCAATGAACGGGGAGACAACTCAGTGTGAACAGAAGAAAAAGAACCGGTAGGCTCAACGAAACGCGGACCTGGTTGTGATAACCTATAGCTACCAGCATGAGGGAAACAAGGTAATGTTGTCTTCTCTAACTTATCAAGGAAATCACTGTTGATGGATGGGGCCAGAAATGGGGACGGGACACTGTTGGCTTTTCGTGGTGCGACATCAGGCTGAGGCCCCTGAGGTTTTTTACTGGGAGATATAGAGAAACCGGGAATTGTTGATATGGACCTATCGATACTTGATGATTTATCTGGAAGTCCCATGGTTATCGGAGAGTTGAGTGGGAGATCAGGTAGAGAGGCTCCTTCATCAGCAAGAAAAGATGTTTCTAAAGCCAAATGATAAGCCGCGAAAATTCCATACTGAACCACATGCTTTACTTTCTTTAACTCGTCCCCATTAGCACCTCTAAGTAAGATCTGCAACAGACATACAAAGGAGTAAACGAATTGTGTGTACCTTTTAATCATATTTAACAAAATTACTGGCAGTTGAGACATGAAATGAGCCAAACAACTGACAACCACCATCTGAATGGATTTGAATGGTACTATGCCACTTATGATCCATACTAGAAGGTGCCTGTCTGAAGTTTTTTAGTCCAGTTCATTGTTTTCCCTATTCTGCATTAGATATTATTTGCTTAACACTTACAGTACAACCCAAGGGCTTTGGACAGCCTTCAAAGTACATCAAGGTCTTCACCAATTTTTTCCCATTCTGCCCAGCTGAACCATGTTGTTCCAAGATCCGTTCAACATGAAAAATTTCACAGTGGCCCAGCCTCGGTGATGAGAGATGATCTATTGAAGGAACAATTTCAGAGCCAGTGCAGCGAGCAATACGCTCTAAAAGTGGTTTTTTGATATTGAGAACAAGTGATATGTCTTTCTCAAGAAGGTACTCTTGTGCAAATCGAGAAACTGATTTTTCCACCAGCAGGACATCAGGCTGGTGTGCGTCAATCTTTGCAACGGCCATCTTTAAATGGTCCATTTCCTGTACCGATGTACATCCAATAAACCCAAAACATCAGGAAAAAAATAGTTATGTGCATAAATTAGAGGTATTCTGGATTGAGCACTATCGTAGCATAAATCTGCAGTTCGCATGAAAGAAAAAAAGAAGTGCAAATAATTATAACCTGCTGCAAAAGAGTATCAAAACTTGACAACAGATTTGAAACTCGCTGATATTCCAGAGCTCCCCCAAGAATCAGCATACGAGGTCTCTCAATTTTTGATGTCATTCGCCGATGAGCTACATTTTTCTTACAAACTACTCCTTTGACCACCATGCTAGAAGAAAGGCAATCAAAACCAAAATAAGGAAACAATAACTAGAAGGATGCACTAATATATGTATATTGAATCAGTAACATCAGTGAAAATTTATATGTATGAATTATATTGCTGCTTTTAGCACAGTAATAAGATGTGGCTTTGTGGCCTAGAGATCACAGGTTTGAGTCACTAATTTTATTAAATCACTGCAGACTCTATGGGCTATTATCCAGTAGAAAAACTGTGACAGTACAAATTAAAAGTATATGCCGACATTGGATTGCATGATGCAAAGACATCTCAAGAAACAAAGTGAAAAAATAAATCATCCTGTTCCCATGGCAAAAACATCTCCAGCAACAATAGATTACATAATACAAAACAAAAACATCTCAAGCAACAAAGTATACAGTATACCATCACTTTCCCTTGGAAAATGTAATGTTGAATACATTTATAGGAAAAAAAATTAAAAGATATATATTTTGGGCATTAAAGCATGGATTAAAGGAAATGAAAGTCTAAAGCACAAGAAATGCTTCTAAATGTAAAATAATTGATATTTTCAGGTTACACCAAAAGCTTGAGTTGTCATTGGGCGTATGAGTCACGCGTGAAATTTGTTAACAAAATCAGAGAGTGCATTGACAAGTTAAGAGTTCGTAGCAACCATGTTTCATAGAGTGGCATGATGGATTTAAATGGATTATCACATAAAAATGTAGTGGCATTTACCTCTCACGGCGATGACCAGAAGCTATGCACTTTACTTTGACGTATCCACCTGGGTCCATTCCCCCGCCTTCACTCGTGTCTGGCTTCAGAAGCATGGCAGCCTCCCAAGACAGGGACGTTATTATCTCTAACCAACCCTCTTGGTCATCTTCTTCACCCACAGAAAGGTTCTCGACTTGCAATAGTTGAGATACCAAAGCCCTAAAATGACCATCAACAACATTCTTCATGGCTTTCTTGTTCTCTTCGTTGGACTTATGGCGATGCTCTCCGCTTCCAAAACTGCTTGAATGGCGAAAATATCCCATCTCTCCAGCGCCATCCCCGTCATCATCGTCGTCGTCAAACAAGAAATCTTCCTTTTCATCTTCTTCATCTTCTGGTTCAGGGGGGAGCCAGAGAAGTCCGTTATTTTCAAAATCCACAGGTTCCACGTTAACATCCTCTGCCTCATACATAGGTGAAGGTTCTTCACATTCATATCCAGTATCATGCTCATCTTTTTCTCTAAGATGGTTGATATCTTCCAAAGCCCTCGAGTTGAAACTATTATACAACATAGAGCCACAAAGACTTTTGGGGTCACTATTTTCTCCATGTTGGTTATCTCTTTGTGATTCACATTCATAACCCGTCTCATCAAACTCAGCTTCACCATAGAACTCATTGACTTGAGGAAAATGCGGTGTTTCATTATAAGACTGATAAACACTGTACTCGTCGTCTTCATCATCACTTCTAATAAAGAAAGAGGAAACAGTGAGTATCAAACAATAATAATGTCTTTTCCAGCTACATACATAAGAAATGTGCTATAATGCTTGAGCAATAGCAAGGGTAATGCCCTACAAATTATTATAGAATCATCGACTTATACCCTCACGTATAAATATTCGTTTTAATAATTCTAAGACGCATAATCTGGTGGCTGACATGTAGAATACCACTACACCATCCCAACAAACACACATATAGACACCAACTTTGTAAAAATCCCCGACTTGTCCGACTAATCCCCCTATTAATCTATGATTAATCCTCTATAATTCCCAATCAATAATTTTTCCAATTAATCCCTGATTAGTCCATAGAAGGTTCTCTCCAACCGTCTAGCGCCTAGCGTTTTTTACAACACTGAGAGACACTATTATCCTCCTGCGTGTTTCTTGCAAAAATACTGAATATTAACCTTGATGCTATACCAATTTATAGTAACAAACAGATCTAATCAAGTGCCAAGATCAATTAACATTGAAGCATACAAAAAAATGGCATACCTGTTCAGGGAAAACATATATTGTCTAGGAGATTGGTCCCCCGCGTCTGTGGCAAGATCATTGCTCCTTGACTCCATTGCACCTTGTCTATCTCGGTTTGTTTCCATAGAAGATGTTTTATGCAGGCTAATACCAGAACTATGCTGAACTGGCTGATAAGACCTGGGGGAGCCAAGAGTGGCGCTGCTGCTATCAGCAGTGTCACTCGACTTAGTGCTGACCAAACCTGTTGGCGACGGTGAAGTAGTGAGATCATGGTTCACAGCCAGCAGCCCGTCATTAACAGTAACTATTCCCTGCTGCCATTGCTTAAAACAAAAGTTACATACTCGAATCCTATGCCACTCTTCTGCTGCAATACTCGGGTCGCCAGGCGAAACAGGAACCGACTTTTCTGTACACTTTGCACAAAAAATCCTACCACAGAGCCGACAATGGTGTCTGCGGTTAATCACCGTGAACTGGGAATCACATTCGTAACATACAGTACAGCTCTGATCGGGCATCCAGAAATCCCTCGACAAAGCAGGAGGCTCGGATCGAAAAGTCATACAGGATTTAACAAAAATAACGAGATCAAATATTTTCTTGTTCATTGACGTATAATACCACCACTCTAGTCATGATAAATCACTATGCTACTTGTTCCAAATCCTGACAATATCCACCAACAAATCCATTATAAGAACTAAATAACCAAAACTTAGAATCTGAATATGAATATGAACATCAATTTCACAACTATTAAGAACTTTTAAGACAGAATTAAACTGGTACAGAAACTGAAACAGGGTCATATAAACTTGTTTTGTTCATCAACTAAACCAAAATAATTGAACAAACAAGTATCAAACCAAAATAAAACCGCAACACCAATAATCACACACAACCCAAGAAATTGTATACACTCATAACCATACACACTACCACAAATTCCATATACTCATAATAATTAATAACACACAAACATTTGTTTATTTTCCCAGAAAACTAAAATAAGAGCATATCATCCAAAACTACCTGAAGTCAACAATGCTCGGCAACGATGGAGGCGAAATTGGGGAAAAATCTTCAGACCCAGAAACCGGTTCTGCATCAAAAACCCAAATCATCGACGATCGACGAAGATCATCAACTCCTCGAGCGAAAAGGCGCCGAATCGAAATCAGCAAAAAGGCGCCGAATCGAGCGAGAGATGCGACGAGGAACGAGAGAAAATCAGAGTCACCCAACACTTCGATCGATGATTTGTAACTCGAAATCGCATCAACAATCACACATGAACAATAATCATGAGAATTTTGAAGTCAATTTATGATTGTGTTTCCGTGTTTTTCCCTCTGAATTTACCGTTTGATTGGTGTTGTTGTTACTGGCTTTTTCTTATTATTTTAATTAATTTTATATTCGCGATTTCTAATCATTATTTATCATGATTATTTATTTATTTATGATTATAATTATTATTTTGTGGTAGTCATAAGGGACCTTCTCATGACGTGGGTACATGATGTATGGTACAAAATATTATTAATATTATATTAAATTAAATATGGAAATAAAATAAAAAGCCTAGCAATAGCTGTTCCTTTATTTTTATTTCTCACCAATATTTATCTACTAATAATGCTTATCTATGATTGACTTCAATTCAATAAAAATACTTATTATTTTAAAACACATAAATAAACAAAATAATATAGATAGTAGCTTTTGATTGGAAATGCAATTCAAGCCACATATTTTTGGCTCACGTTGACTTTTCTTAATATAAAAAGAAATTAATAATTAATATTTCACCATTGTGAATTCAGATTTTATATATAATGCCTGCACTAGATATTTTTGAACGATTTTTATACCATATGTATAAGATTAATTCAAGTTCGAAATTTTAATATTAGTGCGATTCATCTAGAACACTTTTTAATTTTATTATTATATAATAAATAAATATACTAATACCTTTTGTTTTCAAAAAAATTAAATATGATAGACCTCCGAGACAATTATATCATTACAAAAATATGAATAACTTATACAAACGAATATTCACCGTCACTATTATGAGTATTACTTAAATATTTACAATACAATAATTAATTATTATTAATAATATGTGTGTCCAATTTAGGGTTTGTGGCAAATCATATTAATATTTCCTAATGAGGAATGTGGCGGCGCAAAGATGAGCATGTTTGTTAAGTAACCATAACACAGCTTGTCACCCACATGAAGAGAAAGAGGTACCATAATTAAATTTAATTATTATTAGCTGTCCTTTGTCTGTTTTGATTTATTAATTCCCATATGAAAAGAAATCAAATTTCAAAAACGCGTAATTGAATAGTAGAAGGAACCACAAATTTGAGTATATTTTCTTATACAACTTTATTATATTAAATTTTGATGATAAATATTGCTTAATTTTAGTCATGTATAAATAACAGTCATTGCCTATATTGAAAATGGGCTCATGTGTATTTATGTAATGGACGTTTGAGTTATATTTGTAGTCCAATGGGCTCAAGCCCAATTGATACATTCATAGTATTGTTTTGGCAGATATTTGTAGGGTGAGTAGATTTGAATTATGAATCAGCCTAGTTATTTAAACTGACCTATTGATTGGATAGGTGCTCTTGGATTGACGGTATGTTATGTTTATCGAAAGACTCGTCGCGACAAATAGTTTGACGGAGTCGGAACATCATGATTCAATATTTATCAAAAGTCTTGTCATGACAAATCATTTGATAAAACTGGAGGTTACAATATCATACTGAACTTGAATTTAGTGTTACAGTGTTTTTTCGTATCAAATTTCTTGTTCTTTTTTCTCTGATGAGGAAATATTTTTATTATAAATACTACAATAATATAACATAGCATGATATCGATAAAGTATCGACTAATAACTTGGTGTATGTTGTTTCTCTTTACAATATTGGCCTCCTGTAGCACTGAACGCAATCGATACATTATCAGCAAATCACATAAAATTCTTAATATTCTTGTTTATTTTATTACTTAATTTAATCGCTAGTTTGTTTTCGTACAGATCTTTCTCATTACATAAGAATTGGTTCGAAAATAATGTTAGACTTATGTTTTACTAATACTTTTATAAAAAAAATATATTTCAGCTTTAAAATGAAATCATAACCGAAAAAAATTAGCATACAAAGTGTTTCGAGTGAGCCTCACAAGATGTGGGCATTTTAAACTTGGAACCAGAGGAGACTGAACCGAAATCAGAGAACCATAAACCGTGGATAAGGGTTCTAATTTCGGTCTTTAAATTAAGAGAACAATTTGATTCAATTTCGGTTATAGTTCTTAAAATTCATAACCACCAGATAATTGGGAAGAACCAGAATCGTCTAATTTGGATAATAATTTACTGATTAACAAGAATTGAAAATCAAACGGTTCCACCATGCATAGAATTACTGCAAAATCCAAAGTAATTGGCTAAAAACTACCTAGTGCCAATCATGGTTCAACAAAACCAAGGTGTTAACAATCATGACAGCAGAAAAGTGAAAAGAAGGAGAAAATTGAAACTTGAGTTGCAAGAAACGGACGGGCACAATGCAGCAACACATAAACTTCGGAATATGTTAGGATTCTCACTTGTTTAGGAAACATTTTTTTGGCAATATTATACAATAGGAAGGCTTAATATTCTTAATTTCTTCGTATAATAGGGTTTTAATGTCATTGATTACTTTTATGAATCTTTTGCGACTTAGAAAGTTTACTTATTGAATAGAATTACTAAATTTTCGTATTTAATCTGTTATATATTATTTTGTAATTAAGTATTTATCAATTTTAGAATATTAGAATATGTTACCTCAATGCTATGGGGTGCGTGCAAGAAGATTTTCCTCAAATTTTCATGATATCGCTCCGGATTTTGTGTGTAATATATTTGATTTAATTACAACTCTATCAAGTTGCACTTTTGTCTTGCATTTATTAAAGAATTGTCCTCATTTTTCTTAATTTTATAAAAAGAATTTATTTTATTTGATGTGTTGTAGTGTTTTGGTGATAAAAGTGTAGAGACGTGTATATTTTAGAGCTTAAATGGAGTATTAAGTATTCTATTCATGAACTAACCTACTGTAATAATATAAAATTCGAAATTGACAAGTTGAAAAAAAAAAGTTCGAGTAGGGGGTAGCTCGGAAGTTATTCCAGACTGGAGAACGCCGTTTTCACCATTGTTGGATGTTTGAAAATCTTGGAGAACGCCATTTTCACCATCACTTTCCATCAATTAAGATTCAAGAGAAGGAAGATTGGAACTTCGGATTGACACTATAAACTCTCACTTTGGGTTAGTGGGTTTCATTTTATGTTTACTCTTCTTGAATCTTCGTTTTCTTGCATAAACTTGTATTAGAAATTCATGATTATGAGCTAATTTCCTATAATCATGGGTGCCAGACTTGTGAAATTTGAATTATTATATTTATTTTGAATACTATACTTGACTAAATATGCATGTATGAATTATTTTGCCTTGAGTTTAATGCTTTTCGGTGAACTATTTCGAGAGAGGGAATTAACAACGTAACTGTGTTAAAATTGAGGGATATGTTTCCCAGAGTCTACCCCTTGGCTCAAGGATTGCTTAGCCAAGTGCGGTATTGAGTCAATTGTAATTCACGAAAGGGTGTATTCCACTCAAGATTAAGCCTCATCCAATGTCGAGAGAATGTATGTCATTCATTAATTGCATGCTTACGATTATACGATATCATAAATGGATAGCGAGAATTTAGGTCTAGCATCCTTGATTGTTTTCGCATCTTGATTATCCAAATTTAACCTGCTAGTTGTATATTTTTATTTGATTGTTATTGAATTGAGATTTTCTCACATGCGATAAATATATTAATTAAATTAATTTACTTTTACACACACGAGATATTCAAGTAACGGCCCTAATTTAGTCTTTGTAGATTTAACCCGGTATTACTAGTTTATTGCTCGTGCGCAAGATCGAGTGCCGAGGGTGGTGCATTGCTTGAGGATAATGATAAGTTTTATGTTGATTACTATCTTTAAATTTAAGAAGGTTATTACTATTCTTAATTACTCATAAGGGATAGTTACACATCATTATTGGTAACTATTCCTCTCTTTTTTACATAAATATTTTTAACTAATAATGATTATATAAGAATTTACTTATATTAAAATGGGCTGATGTATTAATGCAATGGAAACTTGAGTTATATTTGTAAGGGCAAATTCGTGGCGATGACGAATAATTTGACAGAGAAAAATCTTTCGAAAGGGCAACAAAACTCTTGAAAAAATGATTACGAAATCTAAAGTAATTAATAATTACTAGAATGAGAAATTAAAATTCATGAAAGTCTCGGGTTCAACGAAACCAAGGTGTCAACGATCATGACAAGAGAAAACCATAAGAGATTCTGGAAATAGGGAAGTTCGATGACACCTTCAGTTGTCGTGTCGTAACAAAAGCTTATGCCATAACGGCTCCGCTGAAGCAACAACACGCGACTCGTCTGAAATATGTTCCTGCAGTCAACCAACGGCGGGTACGATAACAGAATGTTTCTCTTGGCCCAGTCCCGACCCGGTTCGTCTCTAACCCACACGTCGATCTGGGTCGGCGGCGTAAAGTCGGTCCTAGGGTCGACGGCTATTAGGGTTGTTGGGTGCCCTACGACAGACGGCGAGGCACGTGCGGTGGTCACGATTTCGGCGGCGGTGGTCGGAGACAAATTAGTGGGTTCGGAATAGAGCATTCCAAGACTTGGAGACGCAACTGAACCGGACAAGAGACTTGATCGGAAGCCTTACGAGGATGTCAGAGGCAATATCCTGCGGGACACCAGTCATCGTATAATCCTAGATTTTGGTCTCAATAACCAAACAAAAACCTGATAGTGATTGAATTGGACTAATAATTCATATTTACAATCGTTTCTACAATATATATAGAGAGTTTAAATCACATACAAACTTT